>PISX010002777.1:62611-151746 GCA_004024625.1 Mellivora capensis | reverse complement strand
CACCAGCTGTCATTTATAAGCACAGGACTTAAACGACAGCCACTCACATTCTTCTCAGGTACAAATACAAGGATTTCAGTAAAACGCTTTTTCCCAATAGCAAAAAGTGATTCTGTCCTCCTTCAAAATGAAATTTTAACATTTCATTTCCCCTTTCATAATCAAACCAATATCAAATAGCCCTGGCTCAACCAACACTAAATGAAACAAATATTTTCAACCACTCCTAACAGTGGCAAAAAATGTAGCCAAGGAACAGTCAAGAGCTTAAAAACAAAACGAAACAGAACAACAAAAAGTACAATTAAAGGAGAATTTACCATAACCAGATTATCTATATTGCTGCCTTCTGGCCTTAGAGTAGACGAAAATTTACATTTGAGTGACCCCAATCCTAATTTTAAAAAGAACACGTTCACTCATTTGCCCACTTAAAATTCCACCTACCCTCCTAGACCCAAGTTGCTCTTCATTTTCTGATCCCGGGGGCGACTTGGCCCAGAAGAAGCCAATGAGAGGCAAGGCCGACAGAATATCTAAGAGCGCGAACTGGGAGCCGCTCCGCTGGCGCCCCAGGAGGGCTCCGCTCCGGTAGCGATAGCGGTAGGAGAGCACCAGGCCCAGGGACAGGAACACGAGCACGCACAGCCACAGCTCCTTGTTGGCAAAAGAGACGAAGTCTCCGCATTTCTTGTAAAAATACGTAAAAGTGGCAATGCCCAAGAAGGTCCACATGGTTCAAAGGCTCCTGCGGTGCTCCCGGGTCAAAGCTAAGATCCTCTTTTTCTCTGTAGGGTTTTGGTGACTCGAGGATCTCCCCAAAATGTGTCACCAAAGGGAGCACGAGGAATTGACCAAACTCCAGCAAACACCGTCAGAGGGTTACAATTCAAATCAGAGGAATCTACAAAATCATATCAAGTTGGTATAAAAGTATGGGAAGAAGGGAAAGTTGTCCAGACTTAGAAAGCAGTATTAAAAAAACCGTCTGCTCCAGCAGCTCCCGGCCAGGCTCTTCTCTTCCCTGCAATCCATGTATTTCTTCCGGACGGGCTTCTCCAGGGCTGCTCCCGGCGGCGTCTCCAAGGCCGCCGTGGGCTCGCCGTGCAGGAGCACCGTCCTCGCCCACCTGCCGCAGGTGCCCTTTCAGAAGCGGATGGGGAGACCAAAGAAACGTCTGGGCGCGGCCTGGCGGGGGAGCGGAGCGCGGAGAGACGCCGGCCCGCGCCCGGCCTGCCTCTTCCCACCGCGGACGGCCTCGGACTCGAGACTGCGGGACCCCCGCACACAAGCGCGGTCGCTCCGCAGAAGCTCCGAGTCACCAGCCCCGAACCTTCCAGTCCGCGCCTCCGTTTCCCCGCGGTCTCCACGGAGCTTCCTCAGAGGGCGGCGGCTCCTGACGGTCCCCTCGCCAGCATCCTTCGCGGGCTGCCGCTGCCCTCCCCCAACCGGTACTTCCGGAATAACCAGAGTAACCACCACGCGCCCTTTGCTCGCCGCTGGCCCCAGCACGCTGGGACCGTCCAGGGGCTCCGCCCAGGCGAGGACCAGGAGGCGGGGCGCCAGGGCGCAATCCCGCCCCGCCCTGCGCGCCCCGGCTCCCGCCCCGCCCACCGCCGCCGCTGGCCAATCAGGGCGCGCACCGCGCGGTAGGCCGAGATGGCGCTATGCCGCGTTTGGCCAATCGCGGGCAGCGCGGCCCTGGCGGCGTCGCCGGATGAGGCGCTAGGGCGATGTTGCGTGGTGTGGGTTGGGGGCGTGGGGTGTGGGCCTGCCGCCGGGTGGGCGGACGGGAAGGCGCTCGCTGGCTGCGAGGGATGGAGGGGGCGGAGAGGGTCGTTCCCTGCGTCCCGCGGTCCGATTACCCGCCGCAGCCCGGGCCGCTGGGGTCCTGCGGGGGAAGAGGTGGAGACGGTTCCGAGGAAACCGCTGCCGGGAGTCACGCCGCCTACTGTCGGACCGGGGCCAGTCATCCCGGGAACGTTTTTGAGCGCCTACTACGAGGCCGGGGGATCCTAGAGATGAATCGGACACAGCCTTTCTGTCCCCAACCGAGTGTGTGAAGAGGGCAGTGGAGACCGGCGCGTGGAGAACGTGACACATTCAGGCCGAACTTCTGGAAGAACGAGTTGGGCCGCCTTGTGTCAGAAGAAGGAAGGAGACGATATGCGGGGTGTTCCCTTCATCCAGAACTGCGGGCGCCTCGCGCTTGTCACTGGGCTCAGCCTGAAGAGGCACTGATGTTTGTCGCGGCCGGCGCGACAACACGACCAGGGTCGGGAGGGTAAGAGGATGGTTGAAAGAAAAAGATGCAAAGAGATGGGGGCAGGAGGGACCCAGAGGAGGTTGTCCAAACAGTGTCCGTTTATTCAGCTACGTGCGCTGATACAGTTGTAGCAAGGCTGGAAACAATTATCCATAACAAGCCTAACACAATTATCACAGGTTCCCACTATAAATTCCTTAAGCATCTTCGTACAGACATCCTGGCGCCAAATGGCTGTTACATATGGATAAATTCAGGGTTGCTACAAGGGTTTCTGAGTGGTGAGAAAGGGTGAGAAAGGGCACCAGCTGTGGCTTATGACTTGTTCAGACACAACAAGACCTTGGCTAAGGCCCATGTTGTTTTGTTCCCAATTAACCTTTGTGAGAGGTCACGTAGGCGAGCAGAAGGCACATAGCTCAGACCCTTTCTCAGTGCTACTCAACTTTTCCAACTATTATTAGGTCATATTAACCTTTTAGTTTTCAAGGAGGCACGAGTCAGGGCCTGGTTTGGCTCTAGTCTCCAGCCTTAACGCGGCCTCCCACAGATGTTCGTGGCCCTGTTGGCCAGGGATCCAGCAGAAGTGCGGGAGGGGGGGCCTGCAGGCAAAGAAGTAAAGTACGGGAAACCGTGAAAGAGAAGGCAGCCCTTCCCTGCCCTCTCCGCCAGAGGAGTCAGGGAGGACCTTTGGGAGGTTAACTGAATTGTGTGCAGGACAGAAACAACACGTGTAAGAGCTGCAAGGTGAGAGGTGGCCCTTGTGATGAAATGATGAAACCTCCCTCGGATTCACTGAGGACCGAGACCAGTGCCTTAGCTCATCCCGTTACTTAACCCTGGACTGCCTACTTAAAACCCTGCGGTTTGTGTACCAATCCTTCCTGCTGCGAGAAGCATAGCTGCACTGTCACATGTCCCATGAGTTGGTTCATACTTTATTGACCCAATCTCTGACTCTACACTTAGGGATGAGTCTTATCCCACTAATCCTTGAGGGAGGGCTCTATGACTGATAAATCAGGGTCACCTGCAGCACCTAGCACACGCTCCCTAAAATTCTATTTAGTGAATGAACAAATGATAAACGATGATGGCGTAGTGGGAAGACCAAGTGACCAAGAAGTGAAGACCTTGGCTCTGGCTGTCACTAGCTAGCTTTATGACCTTGGACAAGTCAAAATCAGTCAGCCTCTAGGGGGAAGAGAGCAGTGTCTTCATGAAATTGAATCCTACAGTCCTGAAACACTTCGCTGAGTTTAAGAAAGTATGGCATCAGGGTGCCTGGGTGGCTTAGTGGGTTAAGTGTCTGCCTTGGGCTCAGGTCATGATCTTGGGGTCCTGGGATGGAGCCCCGTGTTGGCCTACCTGCTCGGCTCCCCTCTCCTTTTCCCCCCTCCCTTGCTCATGCTTTCTCTTAAATAAATAAATAAATAAAATCTTAAAAAAAAAGATGGCATCTGTCATCATTTTTCACCCCAAATATATGCCTTATCTCCTAATAAAAATAATTATCTCAAAATACTTTCACAGGCATCATTTAACCCTCAAATAATAAAAACGAAATTTAAAGAGGTGAAGTGGCTTGGCCAGATCACAGCAGATACCTGATGAAACCAAGTCAAGCTCCCGGTCTCCAAATCTTGTGTTCAATACTCTTACTTAATTATCAGTTACTGCCTTAACATTCCTCCATTATAAAATCAAGACTTTAATTCCTTCTCTGACAACAGTCCTCACTGGTATCAACAAATGTGGCTGTTTGAAATATACATCAAATTTTAAAGGACTCAAGAAATTCAATTTAGTGTGTGGGAAGTAGTTTTCCTAAAGATAAACTCTTCAATAAGCTGTTTGTTGGTTCCTATATTGCTAAAATGATGGCAGGCTTGAGCAGCTGACTCTTACAGATGAGAATACAGTATCACCAGGATGTTATTTGATTACCCTGTACTTGAAATTAGCATAAGAGGGTATTTTTCTTTTTATTTATTTATTTATTTTTAAAAGATTTTATTTATTTACTTGACAGGTGGAGATCACAAGTAGGCAGAGAAGCAGGCAGAGAGAGAGAGAGGAGGAAGCAGGCTCCCTGATGAGCAGAGAGCCCGATGTGGGGCTCCCTCGATCCCAGGACTCTGGGATCATGACCTGAGCCGAAGACAGAAGCTTTAACCCACTGAGCCACCCAGGCGCTCCAAGGATATTTTTCTTAACTAGGTAACCATCACTTGGTTTGAAAGTATGTTTGAATCTTGGCATGGCTCCACTTATTCAAAAACAAAAATCTTGTCACTCAGGCCTGAAGCAAAGGCAATGAAATATGACACAAACTCAGCCACTTAACTGGCAGAAATTAATAAACTATAGAGTAAGTCCAGGAAAAATACTTGTAATCCAACCTGGGCAGTGTTAAGAGACCTTGGAGACAAGGGAAACCCCCCAAAGAAACAGGAAACATGGTGGACCTGTTTGGTGGTAGCAGGAGTCTTGCTGGAGACACAGCTGCCACCAGAGAAGCTGTAGGAGGCCAAGAGGAAGTGGAAGAAGTGCCATGTCTTCTCTTCCCCAGGGGCCCTATCTCCCACTACTGTTCTCTCAACTGTTGGCTGGGCACCAGTTGAAAAGAAAATTTGGGAAATAGCCTGCAGGGATTGGCCCACCTGTGATTCAGAGCAAAGCATGAGGTATTTTTGGTAGGTTTGAGCCCAGGTAGGCCTACGATTGGCTCACTTTCTAACATTTATGCCTCTTGATTATTTTTCTCATTTTGTTGTGTTGACAAGGACCTAAAGCACAATATTGAAGAGTGCTAGGGATATCAGTTTTCCATGCTTATTCCTGGTTTTAGGATTATTTCTAATGTTTTAATCTTGAATAGGATGCTTATACTTCCTTATAACTTCTCTATTAAATTTTTTTAAATCAAATCTTTTAAAGTATATGCTAATATTTATCTATATATATAAATTTATTCTATTCATGTAGTGAATTTAGGGTAGTGAAATCTTACGCTAACAGATTTGGTAACAGTGAATCAGCTTTCCATTGTTCGGCAAAACTTTACTTCATCATGGTGTATCATTTTCAATGAAATGCCATGTTAGATTTGTTTCTTTAAAAAGATTATTTGAGGGAGAAAAGAGCAAGCAAGAGAGAATGCAAGTGGAGGGGGGAGGGGCAAAGGGAGAGGGAGAAGCAGGCTCCCCACTGAACAGACAGCCCAGTGGGATGTGGAGGGCTTGATCCCAGGACCTGGGGATCATGGCCTGAGCTGAAGGCAGAGGCTTAACTGACTGAGCCATCCAGGCATCATTTGTCTTGAAAAAATATTTTGTAATCATGACAAGAGCTAATACTTACATTCAATTAAGGGGAAGAAAGGAAAGAAAGGGAGGGAGGGAGGAAAGAGTGAAAGAGAGAGGGAAGGAGGGAGGGAGGAAAGAAAGAAAGAAAATCTGGTTCAGGAGTCTAGGATTGTTTGACTAGAATGCATTTTTTCCTCCCCAGACAAAGATCTAGTTACCTTAAAACAAACAAAGAGCACATTTGATCTTCCGGTGACGCCTCTACTCACCCTGTTGGCCTGATTTGGTATGTCAGGACTGGACTTGTGCCATTCTCAATTCAAGGAAAATCTTTACCCTCCTTTCTTCAGTTATCCCTTCTTTCAGATCCAGATTAACCACCATCTCTTTTTGTAATTCTACCTCTTGGCCATGGCAGTCACTGATTTATAATTGTCAACTTTCCTTTTTTCATTTTATACTTTTTTGGTACAAATTGAGCAATTCCTTTTTCACTAATATTTTTGTTTGTAACACATTGTATCAAAACCCTCAGGGGCACCTGGGTGGCTCAGATTATGATCCCGGAGTCCTGGGATCCAACCCCATGTCGGGCTCCCTGCTTGGTGGAAAGCCTGCTTCTCCCTCTCCCACTCCCCCTGCTTGTGTTCCTTATCTCCCTCTCTCTCTCTCTCTGTCAATAAATAAATAAATAAATAAATAAACAAATAAAATGTTAAAAAAAAAAACACCCTCGAGTTACTTGCTCACCATTCCTCCAGTCCATAAATTTTTTCTTGTTTGTTCATTTATTTGACAGACAGAGATCACAAGTTGGCAGAGAGGCAGGCAGAGAGAGGAGGAAGCAGGCTCCCTGCTGAGCAGAGAGCCCAATGTGGGGCTTGATCCCAGGGACTCTGAGATCATGACCTGAGCTGAAGGCACAGGGTTTAACCCACTGTGCCACCCAGGCGCCCCCCATAAACTTTTTTTTTTTTTTTAAGATTTTATTCATTTATTTGACAGGCAGAGATCACAAGTAGAGAGTCAGGCAGAGAGAGAGGGAGGAAGCAGGCTTCCTGCCAAGCAGAGAGCCCGATGTGGGGCTCGATCCCAGGACCCTGGGATCATGACCTGAGCCGAAGGCAGAGGCTTAACCCACTGAGCCACCCAGGCGCCCCCCCCATAAACTTTTTTTTTTAATTGATTTTTTAAAAAATTTATTTATTGGTCAGAGAGAGAGAGCGCGAGCACAGGCAGAGGCAGAGGGAGAGGGAGAAGCAGGCTCCCTGCCGAGCAAGGAGCCCGATGTGGGACTCGATCCCAGGACGCTGGGATCATGACCTGAGCCGAAGGCAGCCGCTTAACCAACTGAGCCACCCAGGCGTCCCCCCCATAAACTTTTTAATGCCAGTCATTTAATTAGAATTAGAATTTTGCAAATTCTAGTTGGAATTTGGAACTGTGTTTTCATTTTCTTTTTCTTCTTGAATACTCCCATAAAGCCATAGAGTACAGACATCAGTGCAATTCAGTGTAATCAGTGTGTGTCAAGTATCTATTTTGTGTCAGGCTCTGTGCGTGGTGTTGGGAGTAAAGCACTGAACAGAGCAGACACCGTACCTGTCACTTGGGGGTTCAGTTTCATGGAGAAGACAGCAGCATACAGGTAATTAAGGATGTGATACGTGTCCAAATAAAGAGCAAGTACACGTTGCACTGGAGGGTGAGAAGATCTAAACGAACCTCGGGGTCAAGGAAGCCCTCCCAGAGGAAGTTATGTTTAAGCTGAGGTTGGAAGAATTAGTAACCTCTGGCAATGGCAATGACCACACCTTCTATCTCTTTTCCCCCCTCCCACAGTGTGGCTGTTCCTCGATCCCTGCAGCTGACAATGCAAGTTCTTCCCTGAATTGTTGACCGCAGTAGGACAGGAAAGATGAGGATTCTAGTCTTCTGAGCAGTGTCACTTGGTATCCTCAGAAGCTTCCAATGTGCTTTTTCCTCAACATCAATTTTACAAACAAAAAGATACTCATCCATTTGCCAAAGCTGAATTTACCTTCGTCTCCTAAATTTGGGGTGCACTTCGTTCTCTGAATCACGTGACAGGAGGTATTAACTAAGTAGCCAGCCCCTTTCCCAGTCATTTTTCCTCTTAGTACTTCCTTCCAGGCTTTGGGCATCACGATTGCGTCCCTAGATCTTAGAGCAGCTTCTAGCGCCATCTACTGGAATTGTTCTTGGAGCCTCACAAGGAAAAGTTCAAGTGGTTCTTAAAATGACTCAACCCAAGTGATTGTCCACTGATCCTAACTCAAGGAAGGGAAAGAGAGGTTAAATAAAAGCGGAGGGAGGGGGCAAGCTGCCTTAAAAGAGGCTCCCATGATTTAGATATACTGACTCTGAATTACATGTTTACCTCCCCCAACCCCTCCAAAGAATGTTTTCACTGGGGTTTAAAATTATTTCACTGGGGTCATTTAAACTGATAAACAGTCTGGAAAGAGATTAAGTAACAGGCCTTTGAAAACTTTAATGTCCTCTGACTCAATAATCTCACTGCTAGGAATTCATTCTAAGGAAATAATTAGAGATGTATACTAAAAGTTGTGTACCAACAAAAAACAAAATAATTGATCGATCACAATCACAATATCAAAACAGAAAAACCACCAAAAAAGCCTTGTTGACAATAACAACTAGTAACTAGAAACAATATCAACATCTACCATCAGAAAAACTGAGTTGTTATGGTAAGTCATTCGGTATATTAAAAACCTCATAATCATTTAAAACAAGGAAACTGGCAATGACAAAAGATTAGAGAAAAAATCAAGACACAATACTCTATAAAGACATACACAAACACACCACATGATTCAATTTTTAAAAATATTTATTCAGATACACACTTAGAAAAAGGGCTATTGGGAAAGATTCCAGAACTTTCATGGTGAGTAATCTCTGGAAAAAATGATCATGGGCCATTTTTCTTTTGGTCTTTATACTTTTACATATTTCCTGCTTTATACTTTTCTGTATATTTTACAATTAGCAATAAGTATTACTTTAATGTTTCAAAAGTAAGCTATTTTGTTAAGGGGAAAAATCTTTCACCTGTGTTGGTCAGTCTAATCAACTAGAATTTTCTTTAATCTGTTAATCCATATGATGTAACATGGCTCAAAATTAATCATGACCCTTTTTCAACCAAAGGGTCCACTTCATCCCTCACTGTGTCAAGTCCTAGAACATATACTGATTTTACCAATCTTGCAATGTTAGATCAGAAATCTCACTGTCTTAGCCCTCTCAAGCTACCTCTGCTTGTAAGTGGCTCCATGCCCTTGAAGTCAGGACTCCCAAGCATCAGGTTTCCATCTGGACCTTTATAACCAAGAGTCTGGACCATCCTTAGCCTTGATTCATTCCTGCTTCGCTGGGAGGGAAGAAGGGAGAGGGAAGAAAAGGGAACAGAATAAAGGGTAGAAAAAGCCCAAGTTTGGGTTTGAATATGGATGGACAAGACAGAAAAGGTTAGGGCCAAAGAGAAGTAAAAGAGAACAAAAGTGAAATAAAAGAGATGGGGAATTAAAGGAAAGGTCCTTTTTAAACAGAAAAGGCAGTCGTTGCCTAAACATCTGCCATGAAATAATAATGATGTGCTACATTACTACCCTACACATTCAGCTTGCTACCTCCTCCTAGTAACGCCCTTCATGTTCATGGGGAAATAGTAACAGGATTGCGCCATTCTAGTGGCCCAAGGGGACGCCCACATCTCTGGTGCTACCTTCAGAGATGATCCAAAGACCCATGGTTGTCAAGAGGCATTTTATAATGGTCTATCAGCTAACACTGAGTGATTACTAGATACTAGCACTGCTAAGCCCATTACATGATTATCTCACTGATCTCACAACAAGCCTATGAGCTAAATGTTATTAATATCTTTATTTTAGAAACCTAGAAATAATCAATCCAAGAAAGGATTAAACACTTCTGTGCATAGAATCTATCCTGGGCAAAATTACACGCAGGTGAGAGCAGATAGGGAAGGAAAATACTGGTTTTTTTTAAACACCTATAATATGCCAGACACCCACCTCATTCATGGCTATCCAAATCTTACAAGGTAGGCACAGAGTACAGAGTGATGGAAACATGAATTTGAAACAGATTTTTAATCTATCCTGGACATTCTGAATCAAAAGCCCAGGGTCTTACTTCCAGAGGATTCCGAACAATTGGGACATTGAAGGGTCCTCTAGGGTCAGTGTGAGGATAAACTCAGCCTCTTAGGGAAGTCACTTTCACTTCCAAGCTACCCAGCCTCTGTGGACTGGGTGATAATGGTGTTAGAGGGACCCAGGGGGATCCCAAGACTGAAAAGCTTATTCCAGTAAACTTCACCATTGGCAAAGGCCCTTCACCCAAAACCAATAAACACTTCACATGCCAGGCTTTGTGTGAGGCATCAGAATTACAAAAATGAAATCCATTCTCTGCACTCAAGGAGTTGACAGTCTAATGGGATGGCATATCCTGGAAAAGCATACTCTCGGGCATGAGCATAAACACACAAGCTCAGTCACGGCTGACTGCCACTACGTGCAAAGCACTGTGTCACACTTCACCAGGCTTGTGTTTTCACAGAGCAAACTTAACCCATTTTAATATATAGTTATTTCTAGCTCCTTGGGATTATCAAATTATTTGAAGATGAAGATTTGAAGATGGAGGGTTTAACACAAGTTATATAGTTCAAGAGCTGTCAAGAAGGTAGTCACCCAAAAAGCTGCACATTTTCCAACTAGTCTATCCTTATATCTGCCCCTCCCAGGGTCATTTGAACATCTGCTAAACACATATTAGGCATCAGGTAAATTTCTGTTGAATGAATGACCATATTGTTTGAAAGGAATTACATAAACTCAAATACAAAATCAAGAATCAATGACAGTTTGGTCACTACCCTGATTTCAGAAAGTGAGACTGGCCAAGATTAACACCTTGGACTAACGGATGAGAGGCAACAGTCACAAACCATATTCCACTACTTCCCACCATCAATGAGGAAATTTGCACAGCACTAAGGAGAAGGCTCATTTGGTAGCCCCACCTTGGATGACCTGGAATGATGGGAGCAAACCCTCACCTCGGGTACTATGATGAGAGACTCACTGTTTACATGCCTTCTGGTAGACTGTACAGCAGCTAGGGAGTAAATTCCCCACTACAGTTGTGGGTATATGCATTGACATGGATTTCCTCATTCCATTGTAGGGAAAAAAATACAAGCCCCTTCTTTGAGTAGGAGAAAATGAATATAAGAGTCTATATATATACATATGGAACTAATCACTTAAATAAGAATGCTTTACTGGGGCGCCTTGGTGGCTCAGCTGGTTAAGCAGCTGCCTTTGGCTCAGGTCATGATGGCAGGGGCCTGGGATCAAGTCCCACAACTAGCTCCCCGCTCAGCGGAAGTCTGCTTCTCCCTCTACCCCTCCCCCAGCTTGTACTCCCTTTCTCTCTCTCTCTCTCTCTCTCTCAAATAAATAAAGGCCAAAATTCAGTTGTAAGGCAGGCACTGTTGGTTGGGGTGGTGTTCCATCAATCACATTTTGTGTGGCAAGTACAAAAAAAGAAAGAATGCTTTATATATTCTTTGTGCTGGCAAGAAAAATAAAGAATACAGAATGTTTACTTCTCGGGAAGCTAAAAAAAAACCTGTTTGCTGATTAGTGAAATTGAGGTAAAAGCCTCAAATATGATTAGATTTACTATTACGTTCTTCTTATAAGTGACACATCTCTCTCCTGTTTTCCTAGCTTTCAATCTAAAGAGACAATGATTCTTGCTAAATTGTTTTACTCATGGAGCCCATCCCAACCCATCTAAAATGGGATCATCTATGATTCTATAGACATCAAGGTTTGTGAAACCGGTTTTATGCAATCGTGGGCAGTCATAAAACAGAGTAGGTGATGCTATTAGGCCAGAAACTGTACCTGTTGTTAATCTCCTCAGATGGGGAATTAGCTGAAATTGAACTTGCAATTTCGATTTTTCCTGACTTAAACTGAATGCTTTGTTTCAACAACAACAAATTTCAGTAAGCTGGATCAAATTAAAGGGTTTTCAAAAGTCTGCAAACTTGAAACACTATATATAGTCTTGTGCTTTTACAAAACCGTATTCTCCTTAGGGTTCCTGAGGCTGGTCATAAAGAATTCACACGTAGGACATAAGCTGGGGTTGTGTTGCTTCTTCTGCAAATGTGGGGAGGACAGTTTCCAATTTATTTCCACCAATAATCACTGATTACCATGTATTTAGACCTTGTTATATTGTAAGTACTGTGCTAGCTGCTTTGCAAACATTTATTGAATCCTGACAGAAACCCCGTGAGGCAGCCATGATCTCTGCTTTACACATGAGGAGGCAGGTCCAGAGTGGTTCCTGCCACACATAGCATGACTGCTGATGGGGCACAACTCCAACAGCCCCTGCCTTGCAACTGAATTTCAGCCTCGATAGCAAATGCCCCAATTTAATTATCAAACATTAATCAAACTCTTAGTTGTCTGTGGTAAAAAATACTATAAACATTTGTCCCCAGATATTACAGTCGAAGACCAGTTGAACGATCCTACCGAACATACGAAGGCGAAAAGATGGTTAGGTGAGGGTCACATAAAAGCCAATGACACCCTATTATGTTCTCCCCTTTCTTGAGAGCAGAAAATCACCCCCAATACTTCGTAAATCTTTTGCTAACTTTTGGTTTATTTTTTAATCTTATAACAATATGAAACAGCTTAATTGCCTAACCAGTATCAGGCATAGTACATGAAGGAAGAAATATTCCCCATGCAATTCAGTTACCTACTAGCTACAGCCCTTTGCAGCAGCTCTAATTGACCGTTTCTGGCTTTACATTCCTAATTTGTATGTCTACATGGTCTTCTGAAAATTTATTTTGAAACCAAAAATGAGACCAGAAATCCTGAGCAATTCAGGAGTCTTGATCTTCCTACACATCTACTCCCTGCACTGGCAGGAAAAAATCGGGGCTAGGAGTATACAAAATAACTTAATACTTTACAAAGCATCCTTCCCATTGGACAGACAAACAGGGAGGATCCACACACCTTGTAAGTCAGTCAGGAGGCAAAAAAAAAAACCAAAACAAAAACTGTTAAGACTGGAACTAAGGAGTCTCCATCTCCAATGGCCAACTGTCCCTGCACACTGGCTCAGACTCAGGGGGTTAATTATTAGAAAAAGAAAAAGAACCCAGGATCTGATCTGTCTAGGAGCTGTGTAATGAGAAAACTGAGGGAGAAAAACTACTGGTCAGAATTTTTTAAACAGAATTCAAGAATTCTACCTCTCAATCTGGCTTTGGCCAAGACAATGGGATCATAACACCAGATTACCAAGATGGCTGAACTTAAGACATACAAGCATTAGAATGGCCAATCTCTAGACTGAGTGTCTCTATCCCATTTCTACTCTATGTTACAATTCTTCTTGGAGAGCAGACACCTCACAGTACATTTCCTACAGTCTTATAGAAAATCCTTATGAGTCTGTAAATAATAATCTTGAAAGAACTTTATATCCCATACAGCAGTCACCAGTCACGTGTAGCTACTCAGTGCTTGACAAGTGGTTAAAGCAACTAAGGAACCAGACTTTGTTTCATTTCATCTTAATACAAATTTATTTAAATAGCCACATGTGGCTACTGTATTAGACAAGACAGTCCTAAACACTACGAAAGTTAATTTTCAGCAAATAAAAAGCATTTTACAAATTGAGCTTTTTCTTTCTTAACAGCCACCAAAACAGCCAGGAAATCACATTATTTGTTCAAAAAGAATCTTTCTCTGGATAAATCCGTGAGGCCAGGAATGACTTACTGCCACCCAGTCAGGAAAGAGGAAATAGGCACATTCCATGGTTAGCTCAGCTTCAAGCTCTCAGGTGTTCTTAGTCCCAGCATTTCTCTTTCTGTTTGCCTCTGAAGCTATTCCAATCTTACCTTAATCAAAAAAACATTTCTTCTCCATCGTTGGCAGCATCTCACTGGGCAGAGGTAATGAGCTGGGGATCAGGACCTTCCTATCATCTAACCTGGAAGGTTGACTTTTTCCAGACATAATGGCAGACACAATGGCAAAGAGAACTTTGTAGCCACACCATCACTGTAATGGCCCAGTAAGAAAAAGAAAAAAAATAAAAATAAAAAATAAACAGGTTTTGAAACTCAAGAGGAAGATGGACTTGGGACCGAAAAGGAAGAGAGGAGGACCACTTCCCCTGGACAGTTTTTCCAAGTCCACCCATGAGGAAAATCTTCAACTTCAGGAGACTCGAAAGACTTTTCTGTGTGAATTTTCCGGTGCTGATTGAGATAGGCACTTCTGCTGAAGCATTTCTCACAGTCAGCGCATTTGTAAGGTTTTTCTCCCACATGAGTCCGCCGGTGCCTGATAAGGTTAAAGCTCTGACTGAAGCACTCGCCGCAGTCAGGACACTTATAAGGTCTCTCTCCTGTGTGCGTCCTTTGGTGAATCACCAGGGTGGAACTCTGACTGAAAGTTTTCCAACACTCTGAACACCGGTAAGGTTTTTCTCCTGTATGTGTTCTCTGATGTCTAATGAGATGAGAGCTGAGACCAAAACGCTTTCCGCATTCACAACATTTGTACGGTTTCTCCCCTGGCTGGAGTCTGCATTCCTCTATCACACTACCGTTCTGACGCAAGCTTTCCTCGTATTCGGAACTTTCACAGGGCTTTTCGCCCGTGTGGGTTTTCCGGTGTGTAATCAGGTTCGAACTTCGACTGAAACTCTTCCCACATTCTGCACACTGATAGGGTTTTTCTCCTGTATGAATTCTCTGATGCTTTATTAGGGTCGAATTACAACCAAAGTTTTTTCCACACTCAAGACATTTGTAGGGCTTCTCACCTGTGTGCGTCCGCTGGTGGCGAATCAGGCTGGAACTCTGACTGAAACTCTTTCCACAGTCAAGGCACTTATAAGGTTTTTCTCCAGTGTGAATCCTCTGGTGCTCTATTAGGACATAACTGTGGCTGAAGCATTTCCCACAAACAGGACATTCATATGGCTTTTCACCAGTATGTGACCTGTGGTGCTGAATCAGGTGGGAGCTGCTACTGAAGCTCTTCCCACACTCAGGACATTTATAGGGTTTCTCTCCTGTGTGAGTCCTCTCATGGATGATGAGATGGGAGGTATTGCTGAAGCTTTTCCCACACTCCCCACACTGGTAGGGCTTCTCTCCCGTGTGCGTTCTCAGATGCTGAATCAGGTGAGAGCTGTTACTGAAGCATTTCCCACACTCAGAGCATTTATAAGGTTTTTCTCCTGAGTGGGTTCTCTGGTGAATACGCAGATGAGAACTATTATTGAAGCTTTTCCAACATTCAGAACATTTGTAGGGTTTGTCTCTGAAGGTTGAATTCTGCTGGACAGAGCCACTGCGCTGTTCCCCTGGGTCCCAACTCCAGTGATTGGGTTTTTCATCTTTTCCTGTAGAACTTCCCTGATTCTCTGACTTGCCACCGTTCTCATAGGAATCATTACACCAGATCTCATCTCCTTGGGACCATGTCAGTGGAATTTCTTTTGTATCCTCATGCTTACAATTTTGCAGGCCATCTCTTTTGGACCACTTTGAGGCTCTCTCTTTCTCTGCTTTGGAATTATTGTGCTGAGCAGTTTCCAAATTATTCTTACTTTCAAGTCCTGTAAGAATAAACAAACGTTCTACTAAATACATTCCCTAATCTCTGCCGGGGGAAGGAAATTCTGCATTGCAGTGGAAGGGAGTGAATAACAGAGTAAAACCTCATAAATTCTTTTATATTAAAAAAAAAAGTTGGGACGCCTGGGTGGCTCAGTTGGTTAAGCGGCTGCCTTCGGCTCAGGTCATGATCCCAGCATCCTGGGATCGAGTCCCACATCGGGCTTCTTGCTCGGCAGGGAGCCTGCTTCTCCCTCTGCCTCTGTCTGCCTGTGCTCGCTCGCTCTCCCTCCCTCTCTCTCTGACAAATAAATAAATTTTAAAAAAAAAGTTTAAAACTGGTTTTATTTTTTTATACTCTAAGTGTTCACGAGAAGCAAGCGAATTTTTTGGGCTTGGTAACAACACTAATGAAGTATTTGAACAGCTGTCAGCAATTACCAAGGCAGGGCTTACGGATATAAAAACTTCATTAAACCTTATTCAAAAAGACCTAGAAGAAAAAAAGGGGATCTGAGTAGGGAAGAAGGTGAATAAAACATATTCTAAAGGGAAAACTTGACTATATTTTAGTTAAAATCTGAGAAAATATAGAAATAACAATGATACCTATTATTTATTAAGAACAATAGCTTTGCACGTAGTATCTTAATCCTAAAAAATATGAGACAGATACTCATTTTTCTTAAAGATGAAAAAACTGAGGTTGTAAAAGTTAACATGGCTTGTAGGCAACTGAGCAGGAATCAAAATTTGTCCCATTCAAACGCTCTGCTCTTTCTACACAGTCTATAGCACTCTATGGCACATCTTACATTGAATTTCCAATGGATTCAGATCAACTTCTTGATCTCTCACCTGTAAAAGGGCTTTTCAAACTCTCCCTCTCCTTGAAGCCACTAGAATCTGAGACCAACAGTTTTTGCTCTTGCTCCATCAGTGGTCACACCAGGGTAGGGATCAGAAATCCTGTGGGAGGAAACAGGTTACGCTTGCAGGCATCAGCTAAAACGTATTCTTTTTCTTTCCTTCCCAACCATTGCTACATAACCACGGTAGGCACAGAGTGCCCCAGGCTGAAAAAAAAGAAACATGGTCTTTTGAAGTCTTTTTGGGGAAAAAAGAAAGAAAAATCTTATCTCAGATGCAAGCGTTTCGAATTAAGATTAACCCAATTTACTTTTTCTAAGGAAATGCCAATAAAAAAAATTAAATCTTCACGTTAAAGTCTGAGGATCAAGCTTCAAAAACAGAAGGAATACTAATAATCATTGTTCACTCATTTAGATATAGTTTTAATTGAAAACATGAAGGGTTTTTTGGAAACAGTAACTATAACAGGAGTTCAAAAAAATGGATATGCAGGTCTAAGAATATTGTTCAGAAAGAAAAGCTGGCCCTTGACAGAAAGATGAAACATTTGAAGTTCAATTTCAAAATGAAGTTATTTATATCAGAAAAAAAAAAGAAAAAGAAAAAATAGGACAAAGCAAGGCCAGAATAATTATAGCCTATAACCCCTAAGATAAAAAGGAAGGTAATGAGAGAACTCTTCCTTGCCTCTGACTTTCTCAATCTATCATAATCACAATATTCCTTTTAGCCTAAACTTTATCTTCTGGAGTCAACTAGGATTCTTGACCTACTTTAAGATACTGATCTATCACTGGAAGGCAGGTATATATGGGCTTGCAATCCATTACAGGATATAAAGAACAGCATTATTTGGGGAAAATGAGAGCCTAACATAAGGATGTACAAAGGCACATATGGGAAACAGAACAAAACAAAAAAATTGTTTGGGGGAGTATAAAAAAGGTGTAATTTTTACTTTATCACTGCCTATTATGTGCCAGGAAGTAAGCTAAATACTTTACTCTCATTTAAATGTCATAATAGCCCTTGGAGGTCTATAAACAATTACCAGCACGTTATTATAGATGAACAAAAATGACATTAATAAAACTTTCCCAAGGTCACACAACCAGAAAGCGGTAGAGCAGAATTCAGTCCCACACCTGTTTGGATACCGACTTTCACACTCTTACCTATTACAGTAAACCAGAGGAGGCAGCAGAGCTGGGCATAACCCCAAACTGCAAATGAATCTCAAAGAGTACCTTTATTTTGGAAAACATTAACTGGATTAAAAAAAAAAAGATACCCATCTATAGACGTGATATCAAACGGAGCTGGCATTCCCTATAAGCACTCTCAGCAGCTAGGGATTTGTTACAGGAAAAGGTGACGCTAGTCTAAATGACAAACAGGGATGCCTGGGTGGTTCAGTTGGTTAAGCAGCTGCCTTCGGCTCAGGTCAGGATCCCAGCGTCCTGGGATCAAGTCCCACATCGGGCTCCTTGCTTGGCAGGGAGCCTGTTTCTCCCTCTGCCTCTGCCTGCCACTCTGTCTGCCTGTGCTCGCTCTCTCTCTCTCCCTCTCTCTGACAAATAAATAAATTTTAAAAAATTTTAAAAAAATAAATGACAAACAGCCCTAGCGTTGGGGGGGGGGGTGTTTCACACCTCTAAAAGGGGGAAAAAAGAAAAGAAAATTGTTCCTATGGAGTAGTACGTTTTGCTGTCCGAGTCACCGATTTCCATCAAAGTCTTTACAAACGAAGTAAAAGTCCACGTAACAGAGCCCCGTGCAGCACCTTCCCAGCTAAGAAACTATTAACTTTGGTAGCAGGTGCCCCTGAGGAACACTGGCTCAGCAAATGGGTGGCAAACTCGGGGCGTAAATGGTATTACAAGGCTGTCCCTTAGATGTCATTCCACAGAGATGAGCTGTTTTCACTGTCCTAGAGCAGAGGTGCTAAGATGGGGCTGCGCTTTGAATTAAAAAGTCTTCCAAAGAAAATGCACTGCCTGAAGCTTAGCCTTAAGAACCGCTGGCAGGGGGCAGAGGCTGCGTGCACTGCGGGGTGAAGTTCCAGGAGACCAGACCGTCTCCAGCCGACAAGCTCCTTTAAGGGACCCGCCTGGCCAGGGAGGCGAGGGAGGCGAGGGCAGCGCGATGGCCGGGCGGCGGGAGACCCCGGGCCTCGGCCCCTCGCAGCCGCGGGATCCCTCTCCGGGCACACACTGCAGCCTGGATGGTGCACTGGCCACTCCTCCAGCCCTTGGCTCCCTTCCCCCCAGAAGGAACTCACTGTTCCGGGGACCACACACGAGGCGCCCAGCACCCCAGCAGGCCCAGCTGTCCCGGAGCAAGGAGCCCCCAGCTCCTCCTGACCCCACCAACCCAGGGTCCTAAACTCCCCAGCCCGGAAGACAGAAACAGGAAGTCACCCTAGCTCCCCTGCAGGCTATGCCGCAGTCTCTCTAGGAAGCAGGGATGGCCAGGTCTCGATGGTCTTAACCCTTACGGTCCCAGACCAAAGGGGACGTGCTGGTGGATTTCCTTCCCTGGAGCTGTCTGTGGTCGGCCCGCTTGATTCTCGCTCCTCACACTTGCCAGGCGCCTTATAATAGGGGCCCGATTGGAACGAATACTTTCCCTTGCCATCAGGGCATTTATCGGCTTTATCATCATCAGTACAAGAAAAATGAATCTAGCATTTACTAAGCTCCTGTTGTTTCCGTTGCCACCGCTGTGAACAGGGATGTATATTTAGCTACCTGCGAAACAGCTGAACATCTGAGGCATCCACCCACGCACAAAACACTCAGTCAACAAGGCGCCCTTACTAATAACACCCGGAGAAGCCCTTAAACTCTGGTCTTTCATTACAGAGAAAATGGAAGGCAATCCCTTGTCTCCCCCATAGCAAGCCTACAAATCTACTTATGTCTGCTCCCTAACCACGCTCCTCCCTCCTGTTACAACGGAGGATTGGCCCACATTGTGTTTTTTTTTTTTTTCTTAAAGATTTTATCTGTTTATTTGACAGAGAGGGAGATCACAAGTAGACAGAGAGGCAGGCAGAGAGAGAGAGAGGAGGAAGCAGGCTCCCTGCTGAGCAGAGAGCCCAATGTGGGGCTCGATTCCAGGACCCTGAGATCATGACCTGAGCCGAAGGCAGAGGCTTAACCCACTGAGCCACCCAGGCGCCCCGGATTGGCCCACATTTAAAAGGAGCCCTTTACTGGTACTCACTTTCCTTCCCACCTTCTTGGAATCCTTACACTAACAACTAACCTCTCAATTCTACCACTTCCATCCCAAAATAGTTCTTAGGCTTTTCCCCCCCTCTCTCACAATGTTTCCATTTAATGGCTTCCCACTGACCTTTTAACTCATTTCTCCTGCAGGAAAAGCAATAAATCACTAACATCACCACTGACCTCTGTGCTGGTATTTTTCAATTCCCAAGTCTTCTTTCAGGAGTTTTGAGCCTGCTGAGAATTCCTCTCTTCTAGAAACACTTCCATTGTAACCGAGCCTTGTTATCTTTGCACTAGATTATACTATCATCTTTAAAACAAGTGAGGACTTTCAGAAAACAACATGAACATAAGACATCAGTGTAATTTTCTTTTAGATTGATTTTATTTATTTGAGAGAGAGAGTGAGCATGCACAAGGGGTAGAGGGGCAGAGGGAGAGGGAGAGAAGCTGACTCCCTGCTGAGTATGGAAACCAAACTGAGTATGGAAACCAAACCAACTCATTCCCAGGAGCCTGAGATCATGACCTCAGCCAAAATCAAGAGTTCACCAGTCAACCAACTGAGCCATCCAGGCACCCCAAGATATTGGTGTATCTTATATAAGCTGATAATAGAGACACTCTTTTAAAGTGACACCACAGTATCCTCATTATCCTCCAAAATCTTTAGCAGTCCTGATAGTCTCTTTTGCAAGCCTGGTCTTCTCTAAATGTTGAGGTTCCTTAACAACCATCCCAGGACCTCTCTCTTATCCTAAAATGTCCTCTGTCTGGGCAACCTCATTCACTTCCACATTTTAAAATACCTCCTATAGGGCACCTGGGTGGCTCAATGGGTTAAAACTCTGCCTTCGGCTCAGGTCATGATCTCAGGGTCCTGGAATTGAGTCCCAAATCAGGCTCTCTGCTCAGCCTTCCTCTTCCCTTCCTCTTTCTCTTCCTGCCTCTCTGCCTGCTTGTGATCTGCCTGCCAAATAAATAAATAAAATCTTTTAAAATAATAAATAAATTAATTAAATAATAAATAAATAAATAAATAAATAAAATACGTCCTGACCAAAATGTCAAAAGTGAGAATCTTCTCTCTGACTTTCTTCTCCCATATATGCATACAAACACAAAATAAACCTGTTCTTCTTCCAATTTTTTCTCCCAACCAACCATTCAGATCTGCAAAAGCCCAGAAGACCTTTTTGTCACCTTCTTTTCCCCTCCCTTCCTGTATACAATCCATAAGCCTCATCTGTTGTGTACTTCACACAGAATCCTCAAACCCAGGTACTTCTCCCAACCACCTGGGCCACCCTAAATTCGGACAACTACCACCCTCACCCGAAGGATAGTAGCATACTAACAATCCTACAAATCCCCATTGCCCCTTCTTATCCAGTCTCCTCAATAAGCCCAGAGTGGTCTTTTCCGAAGATAAATTTGAATCTGACACCTTTCCTCACCTAGTCAAAACCTATTATTAATCCTTTAGACTTCAGGTCATACATCATTTCCTCACAAAAGCTTTCCACACGCTGCCTGACAGGGTCAGGAAGGCACCTGTTACGTGCCCTTCTAGCACCACGTTTCTCTCCAAGGCCTATCTTCTGACTGCAACGTAATTTTTATTTGCGTGATTGTTATTTTATTTTGCCTCCCCAAACATATGTCAAGCTCCATGAACGCAGAGTTCATCCCTGTTTTTGCTCACCATTCTATTTTAGAACCTAGCACAGTGTCTGACTCTAACAAACATTTGTCGAGATCCTCCTATGCTCCTGTTACTGTATATTGTTAGGCCCTGAGGATATCACAAAATAATGTGGGGGAGACCATCAACAAGCAACACAACCTCGTCTATTTATCTGTAAACCTATGTCTATTTCTCTCTCTCTCTCATGCTGAGGGAGGTCTACTATTTTGGTTAAGGTGGTCATGAATGTTCTCTCAGATGAGCTATTTCAGCAGAAATCTGAAAGAAGAGAAAGTAAGAACCATACAGTTATCTACCTAAACAATTAGAACAGAGGAACAGTAAGAGAAAAGACCTTGAGATGGGAATGTGTTTGACCTGCTCAAAAAACAGTAAGGGGCAACTTAAGTGAGATGAACAATGGCAGGAAATAAGGCAGAGAAGTCAGGCCCCGTAGTCCATGACTGACAGACACAGAAATGCGTCACTCAGATTCCCTTTTAAGAAAAGACTTGTTGGGGTGCCTGGATGGTTGAGTCAGTTAAGCGTCTGCCTCTTGATTTCAGTTCAGATCATGATCTCAGGGTCGTGAGATTAAGCCCTGTGCTGGGCTCCATGCTGGGCTGAGCCTGCTTAAGATTTTCTATTTCCCTCTCTCTCTGCCCTTTCTCTCCACCCCCTCAAATAGATAGATAGATAGATAGATAGATAAATAGACAAGGCTTGCTGCCCAACGTCTGGGAGTGCTATGAGCAGAGAGCTCTCAGCTCTCAGCCCCCCTCAAGGATTGCCTCCGTTGCACAGAACAGCCTCTCCCAAAGTCAAGTCTCCCTGGGCAGCCCCAAACAATGACTGATTGAGGCAGAAGTATAAAAGCCTGGACCTTTGCACCCAAAGCAGATAACTCCCATGAACAACTTCAGCTCCTAAGTTCGCGGTGGGGTGGGCAGGAGAAGCTGTGGTCAGTGCCCCCAGGTCGTAGGCGAACCTCTCCTTCTGCTCAGGCCTGAGTTCTTGTCCTCCCTTCCACATGTGAGACTGGCTTCAGGAATGAATAAATGAGTGAATTTGCTCGTCAAATCATCTTATATTGTAGGAGGCCGTGACGATATCTGACCCCCAAGGTAGCAGGTGAGCTGACCACAGAATCCTGTGTCATTCTTCCATTCCAAGCACGTAGGACACAGTAGGAGCCAATGGCTATTGAATGCTTTCATAAATTCCTCGGATGCAAGGTCGGGAAGGCAGGGGAGGTTTATCCTTGGGTGAAGCTGGGAAAATTCATCAAGTCCTTTTATTCCTCCTTCCATGTCCCTTGTTTCTTTTGTTCTTTCATGCGTTTATTCAACCAACATTGAGTGTCAGCTGCTGTTGACTCCCCGAGAGGGACCCCCGGCGCTGGGGTAGGGGTCGCTCGCCCTCGCCCCTGGCTGGCTGACTCGGGTGCTGACAGAGGGGGCTTATGCCCTTCCCCAGCCATGGCTGTTTTCGGGCAGCCGTGTCACTGAGAACAACGGTTGCAACTGTCTTACATGGGTTCTCTGGGGGGGTTTCAGCCTCACATTGCAAATTACCTTCCTTACAGTTGTTTAAACCATAAGGACTGTATTTTTCACTTAAGAAATGTCTAAAGTAGGCAGTACTGGGATAGATTGAGCCACCCCCAAATTCTCCTGTGTCTAAGAGAGGGAGGGGCTTGGTACTTGCTGTAAACTGAATTAAGTCCCTTCAAAATTCTTATGTTGAAGCCCTAACCCTTAGTGTGATGGTATTTGGCCACAGGGCCTTCAGGTAGCAAGTACGTTTAGTTTAGAGGTGGTCATGAGAGTGGGGCCTCATAATGGGATTATTAGAACTCTGATAAGAGTAGACAACAAAGGTCTTTCTCTCTCTCCCCCATGTGAGGACACAGTCGGAAAGCAGCCGTCTACAAGCCAGGGACAGAGCTCTCACCAGAAGCCCACCATGCCAGTGCCCTGATCTGATTTCCAGGCTCCAGAACGATGAGAAAATAAATATCTGTTGTTTAAGCCACCCCAGCCTGTGCCATTTTGTTATGGTTCTCTGTCACCTGAGTGGACCAACGCAGTACTGAGCTGACGATGTGATCATGATGGCTTGCACGAAATCCTCAGTTGTCAGGTTTTATTCTTTGCAGGGATATTTGTGTTTCAAAAGAGAAGGTAGTTGGAATGATGGTGTCCCTGTCCCTCGTTGTCAGGGGGACAAAGCCATGGACATACAGAGATTTTCTACTGCAGCGATCCTTAATCCACGAACCTTTGCGCCTGATTCAACACCTCCAGGGTGCAGTCAAATAGAGCAGAGACTTGGCTGATCGACGAAGTATGGACTGGCACAGAGCACCAAAGGCATCAGAAGTCCAAGAGCCATCCATCCCCAACACGGAGGATTGCTTGGGTTGAAACTGATAGTGAGGACATCCTACCGTCTTTTTTTGAAGGTGGGTGGCTCAGAGGTTGGCAGGGGCAAGAAACGTCCAGGTTGATCAGATTCTGTGCTACAGCAAGGCAAGGGATCAACAGAAACAAGGCTACATTGTGCCTCTCTCATAATCACACAGGAGGGCTCTTTCCTTAGTCCTAGTAAATGCTCAGGACTCTAAACCGTGTCAGCAGGGGGCCCCAGAGGCAGCTGTCTGGAGAGATTGTCAAAAAACGTACGTGACTGCAGGGTGACTGAATCCTGTGTAAGCTTGGAGTCTTGATGCAAACACAAAGTGATATTTGTACCAATTAGGGTTCACCAGGATAAACTTGGGT
Organism: Mellivora capensis; assembly: GCA_004024625.1. NCBI lineage: Eukaryota > Metazoa > Chordata > Mammalia > Carnivora > Mustelidae > Mellivora > Mellivora capensis. The sequence continues at coordinate 127,827 of PISX010002777.1, read as the reverse complement.
GTAATGGAGGATTACAAGGATTATGGATTCCCACTAATGTGAACCATTTGGAATTAATTAGCATAGAGGAAGGGAGACTATTGTCCTGAGTGCCAGATAGCACTCTCCAGATTTTCAGGGGTGACTTTTCCTCCTTGGCCACAGATTTTCTCCAAGGTTAGTTGTCTTCAAATGTCCTCATCTTGGCACCCACTCTGCTGTAAGCCAGTCTTCTTCCAGAAAGGAAAAATCAAGGCTAGCCAGACCTCATTCCTGGCTGGAGAGAAGAATTCTAGTTCTTGGGATCAGGTCTAATTCTTGGAGTCTCACTCAGTTCACCTGAGCCATTTACGTGTTTGGGGGAATATAATTTGTTACTGAGGGACTGCCAAGAGACAGACTGGGGTAATATTTTGCTGTTGACATTCAAAAATAAGATTTTGCTGCAAGACAACCTGGCATTCTTTGCCAAGCTCTTGTCTTGAGAGAGGATTATTTAAAGTCCTTTCACATATGAAGGGTCTGCTTTGAGGCTTTTAAAGAGTTTTTCCTGGGCAGGAAAAACTTTGGGGGTTCCCAAAAGAAGATAAAGCCCTTCCTGGGAACAGGAAGCTAGTGTCCCCTCCTCCCTTCCTCAGCACCCCTGTCTAGAAATTGTACCCCAGTCACTTATGGTTACCTGACATTCCGTTTTATATTTGTTTCTTTGTTTATTGTCTTTCTCTTTGACTAGCGTGTCAATTCTAGGAGGCAGTGTTTCGTTTATGTAATCACTGCTATATTCTAAGCACCTAAAACAGTGTCTGGTAGTTCAATAAATATTTACTGGACGAATGAATGAGTTTCCTTTTTTCTTCATCTCCCTTCCACATCTAAAGAAGAAGGAAAGAAGAAATAATTTAATACGAGGGGGTATCTTTAAAACTTTTGAACTCATTCACTGGATTTCCTCTACTTGCAGAGGAAACCCTAAGAACTGGTTTCATAAATTCACATCCTGGAAGACCTAAGGAAAGGCCCATCTCTGACTCACTGCTCATTGTTCCATACTCCAAGTTTGCTTCCTTCGGATTTCTTCTCAGAGTTTATGGTGTGACAAATGATATCTCTAATGGCCTTGGGCCACTAATTGCTCAGAAAGTGCATAGAGAAAGTAGAGCCGAAGCCCTGCCTCCTGCCTGTTTCTGGCAAGCAAACCTGGGAATGTGTTACAAGGACAGTGGTGACCCCTTCTCAGTCGTGGGTTTAATGGCACTAGGGCTCGGAGGAGCTGCCCCCAAAACCTGCTGCGTCACTGAAGGGAAGTCATCCCTCCTTGAGCATCATTTCTCTCGGAAGTGAGTATGGGTGAAAAGGTGAAGACAGGATTCTGCATCAGAAAACAAGTCTAGTGGGAAAGCCAGTGCATTTAGGTCACTAGATTTAGCAGTTGGCCTTGGGACTTTTCTTTGCTACGAAAGAATAAATGTCCAAGGAAACTCCAGCCTGAGTGACCAAGAACACACATTTTCACAAAGGATTGGGACGATTAGGTTCTTTGTTTACCAGGATCCAGAAAGATCAACCACATTCCTTTGGGATAAATGACAAGGTGACTCTTTATTAGGGTGGGAAAGGGAAGGAGAGAGAAAGAAGTCACAAAGAACGTGGTGCTTTACAAAATGACATCTGCACACTGTCAAGTTCAACAAGTCAGCTGTTACCTGTGACAGTCTCTATTCTAAAATGGAGTCTCATCTAGTATTTTGCTATTTCCTTATTATAGAATTAACAGAATTCTAAAGCCAGTTGGGAAATAAGAGGTGTCATCCAACCTTCTCTTGCGGATGAAAAAGTGAGAAGCAGAAACATTAAGTAACTCAGATGGGTTATGTTGCAGCCCAAGTGTGATTTATGTCCTTGCTTCATTTTTGTAGGAAACAAATATGTATTTTATGAAAGAAAAATATCGCTGCTTGCTTTCAGGAGACTAATTAATGTAGTTACATAATATTTTAATTAACTTGGAAAGATAATAAGGTCACTGTAGCACCAATGTGACAGACATTTTTCAACACTTATGTTACTGGCTTTAGATAGAAACCTAACCATTGTTGAAATTTCTTTGCTACGAGAGCATTTTGCTAATAAATACATATATTGGGTAAATACAGAGACAAAAATGAAACAATGCCGCTGTTCTCACTATAAGCTGAGGAACCTAACAAATATATACCAGGGACTTTTTGTGCCCTGTGGTGTCCACCTGCCATGAAATTTTCCAGGATATTTTCAGGTTTACATATTTGTACTCCTTTTCATGAATGTTATTTATAAAATGTGTGGCTACATGTGATTTAATTTTTATATTTTGTATGACTTTTCCATTAAAAAATTTAAAATTAAAAAAAGAATAAAATGGAGTCTATTTGTCTCATAAAGGACAAACCTAGTAAGCTATTAGATAACAGTAGAAAACAATGGGCTGCTAATCTAAATTGTTATCATAAAAAGAGCTTTCACGTGCCGAGTGTGCAGAGCTGACCGAGTACTTCCCTACCAGTTTGTCACGTATTCCGCACCACATGTCTGTGAAGAGAACAGAACAGGAACCATGCCCATTTTGCAGACAGGAAAACTGAGGATCCAGGAGAGGAAGTGAGTTGCCTAAACCCATAGAGCCAGTGGTGGAGTTGGGTTTTTTTATTTTTTATTTTTTTTTAAGATTTATTTAGAGAACAAGCATGTGAGTGAGTTAGGGGCGTGGAGGGGTAGGAGTAGAGGGGGAGGAACACAAGCAGACTACTTGCTGAGTGGGGGCCGGATGCAAGGCTAGATCCCAGGACCCTGAGACCATGACGGAACCAAAATCAAGAGTCTGATGCCCAACTGGCTGAGCCACCCAGGCGCCCTTGAAGTTGAGTTTCTTACAGCCCTGATCTTCCAGCCCCCATTCTCAGTATGTCTTTCACTACATTTGGACGCAGCTCTCCATGGTGGGTCACCAATAGAGTGACCATGAGATTTATCAAACCAGGACACTCCAGAGAGTGAAAGAGGCTCTATAAGTAATTACTCTGAGACAACAGCCGGAAGCCAGGACTGTCTCGGGAATACTGGGATGGACAGTCACCTTAATGACTGGGCAGAAGCAGAGGTTGACAGGACACTGTCCTGCTCCTATTTCTATGGCAGAAGACATCAATCTTCATCTCTTTTTTTGGAAAGTGCGTGACTTTTCAGTCCTGAGCAGCACAGTTCAATAAGCAGACCTGGTTGTGTCAAGCAATGAGGAGTCAGTGCTCCACTGTGGGCCACCAGGTTTGATCAGTTTGGACCCCAAAGCTCAGGAAATATGGCCAGTATTTGGAAGATGCAATCAAGAATAGAGGAAGGAGGGGTGCCCAGCTGGCTTTGTTGGGGGAACGTGCGACGCTTGATCTTGGGGTTGTGAGTTCGAGCCCCGCATTGGGTGTAGAGATTACTTTAAAATAAAATCTTAAAAAAAAGAAAAAGAGGGGCACCTGGGTGGCTCAGTCGGTTAAGCATCTGCCTTTGGCTCAGGTTATGATCCCAGGGTCCTGGGATCGAGCCCTATGTCAGGCTCCCTGCTCAGCAGAGACCTGCTTCTCCCTCTCCCTCTGCTCCTCCTCCCTACTTGTGCTCTCTCTTGCTTGCTCGCTCTCATTCTATCTCAAATAAGTAAATAAAATCTTTAAAAAAAAAAAGAGTAAAGGAAGGAAAGATGAAATGGCTTCTGTAGGATGGAGAGGAGGAGGTTGATGAGAACAGTCAGGAAGGACAACTCGGGAAGTCGTGATCCGACAGCTGAGCAGCAAGCAGCTTGGGTGTTATCAGGGTCCATGTGTTTCTGCTGGGAGAGGCAGATTCTTTCATGGGGATAAGGCCATGAGGCTTCCTCAAGGGGTGGAGTCTGCCCCACCTGTCTGGCTAGATTATTTGTTTTCTGGCCCCTGTTAATATCTCAGTGGTCCCTGTGATATCTGTTATGGCAAGAGCTTGCTTCTGGATCGAGCTACTCCTGCAAACATGCCTGGCAACAGTGAACAGGAAGTAATATTTCTAATAATAGCACATTTCCTTTGCCAAATGCACTTATCTTTATTAATGTTTTTCCGACTGTCTTGAGTTCAAACATGTAAAGTTCTTACATCTGTGCCTACCATGTAAGAAGTGCTGTGGTTTTCTATTATTCTATTTCATTGGATTCTCATAAACACCCTACAAACTAGATGAAACAGATATGACAGAAAAGAAAAGGAAGCACGCTTTGCCTTGGCGTATTTCCCATTGTTAACCAGCCTATCTATTTCAACAGCATGACCCTGGGCAGAATTCTTTGAGTCCCACAAAGAACATGTCCAAACCTATGATCTTAAATTCAAGTCTGGACTCCCTCCTGGTCCAGGCCACTGGAATATTTGGTAACACTTGGATATTTGGAACCTTGAAGCGTGTATACCTGTCCCCAAAAGCTCATTAGCATCTTAAGGCGACAGTGTGGCCAGCTGATGGTGTCTGTGTGTGCTGTGTCCTGCCTCACTCACTCTCCATCACCAGCTCAGTAAAACAATGTCCCGTCGCAGGAGCCACATTTCCGAGTCCACACTATATAGCTGTGTTTGCAAAGGCACCACGGGAGCCAAAGGCATCTGTCAGAGTACATTTTTGCTGCATTTCCAAAAAATGCTCAATGAGCGAGGAAAGAATTGGCTTCTTTCAGTCACGTGGGAGGGCATTGCTGATTTCTGTCAGCCTCCAGCAGCAAAGGTGGAGGAGTGAGATCGATACAAAAGCAAACTGAAGTTGATTCTAGGGTAGACATGTAGATGGTTTGCCAAAATCATGTCTTTAAAACAAAAGAAGAATCGAAGGGAAAGGTTACTGTGGGATCACCCATCGAGAAAGGTCAGATCTGAGTCGGGATAAGCCACATGGTGTCAGCGCAAGGTCAAAGCCATTTGAGAATTAAATGTGGAAACCAGAATAGTGAGTGCTTGGATTTGATTCTGATGAACTTCAAGGCTGGTGACATCTTGTTGCGGACTTCTCTGGAAAGGCCCAGTCCTTGGGACTGGAGGTGAACGTTTGCTGGCATATTAGTCAGGGTTCTCCAGAGAAACAGAACCAATGGGAGACAGCAGGGGGAGGGGAGAGAGGCAAAGAGATTTATTATAAGCAATTTGGTCATGCAGTTATAAAAGCCGACAAGTCCCAGGGTCTGCAGAGTGATTAGGCAAGCGGGACACGCAGAAGAAACAACGCTTACTTCTAGCCTGAGTCCAAAAACCTGAAACCTAACAGCCAGCCTTCCAGTTTGAGTCCAAGACAGGAAGAAACACCGGTATTCTAGTTCAAGGCTGTCAGGAGGGAAAACTCTCTCTACTCAGGGGAGGGTCAGCCGTTTGGTTCCAGTCAGGCCTTCACCTGATAGGATGAAGCTTTACCCTCATTAGTGAAGGCAATCTGCTTACTCAGTCTACAGATTTAAATGTTAATCTCATCCAGAAACAACCTCACAGAAACACCCGAAATCATGTTTGACCAAATATCTAGGCACCACGGGACCCAGTCAAGTATTAACCATCCCAGCTGGGACCACAGGTGCACCAGAAATGACCAAGAGTCATCCGGGAACTGCTGGAAGAAGATGTCCATGATCTTGGTGCACATGTACAAGATGTTCAGCTCGCCAGGGCCTTTGGTAGAGTGCTAGAGCTCAGGGAGACATAAGGGAAATTAAGACCACAAAACAGCCCACCAGGGAAATCAGAAGAGCCAAGAGGGTATTACTGGAATAAGAGCTCTTCCTACATCTGCCTGTTTAGAAAGCACATCTCAGGGGCACCTGCGTGGCTCAGTGGGTTAAAGCCTCTGCCTTTGGCTCCAGTCATGATCTCGGGGTCCTGGGATCAAGCCTCACATCAGGCTCTCTGCTCAGCGGGGAGCCTGCTTCCTCCTCTCTCTCTGCCTGCCTCTCCACCTACTTGTGATCTCTATCTGTCAAATAAATAAATAAAATCTTTAAAAAAAAAAAAAAAAGCACATCTCAGGCACAGGCTGTGTTTACCGCTAAAACAATTCGAAAACCTAAGAAAAGAAACTACGACCAGAATTCCATCAGAATCCTAGCAAGGATTGTTTCTTCATTGTTTCTCCCCATTTTTATTCACGTATATACAGGTTTTCATGGAATGGTGGTATATGTTGAGTATGTGTTACACTTGCCCAAAGGCAAATTTGCCCCTCACGGGACATTTGGCAAACGTGTGGAGACATTTTTGGTTGTCAAAACTAAGCAGGAGGGTGTGCCACTGGCCTGTTGGTGGAAGCCAAGGGTGCTGCTGATATCCTGCAAGACACAGGACAAATCCTCCACCAAGAGAGAATTATGTGACCCAAATGGCAACACTAAAGGTTGAGACCAAGTCCTAACAAAGAAGTTTAAGAAACCAACAGTTGAGAAACCAGCAACTAATTTTACTTCTATACAGTGTTCAATATTATTGCGTGTCTTTGATTTAATTTAGTCTATGTGTTAAGTTGTTGGCACTGAATTGTGGACACTGAATGAAATTTATGAATGCATAATATTCCATTGAGTTGATGTGCAGAAATTTCCAAAACTATCCCCTTATTGTTGAACATTAACTTGAGAGTTTTTGTTACTAAATATAGCACTGCAATGAGCGTTTTGAAAATACCTTGGTTTGAAATATTTCTTTTGGATTAATCCCTGCTTGGAGAGATACATGTACACACACACAAAAAAACAATAAATCATAGCTTCAACACATGGCCTCCCTTTCTAGTATCTTTAAAGAGAGCAGAGAACTAGTATGATGCCAGACTAACATAAATCTCTTTCAAGTAAATAAATGAATGAATAAATAAATAGCCTTCCATTCTCAGAGAATACATCTCAGAGAATAATTACATACATCAATCATTCAATAAATATTTACTAAGCACCTAACACAACCAGCCATCGTGGTGGATGGTTTAGATATCATGGTGAATAATTTATTCTGTCTAGTGGAAACAGCCATGACTTGGAGGGTACACTTTGGGCAATGCTACTCTTAACTCAAAGTGCTGGGGGAAAAGAAGCGATTTCTTTAATTATGAATTTAACATACACTTAGTAGGGAAAAAAAAAGAAAGAGAAAAACACCAAGACGTTTATATATATCCATAGTTCCATTACCATTCAAATATAGCTATTGTCTTGTTGTGTATAAATGTGTAACAAACAACCCCCAAACATAGTGGTTCAGGCAATGTATTCATGTCTGTCAGAGTTCTGGGCCTGATGCGCTCAGTGAAGCAATTCTCACTAGAAGGGTCTCAGATGGTGACATCCAGAGAGAATCTTTCTACACAACCTCCCTGCATGCCTAGCCCAGGCTTCCTCAGACATGGTGGTTTCTGGGCACTCAGACTTCTTAGGTAGTAGTTGGCTTCTCTTAGAGCAAGCGTTCTAAGAGATCCAGGCAGAAGCTAAAAGGCCTCTTGGGACCTAGCTTCCAAAGCCACATAGCATGACTTCAGTAGCATTCTGTTGCTCACAGCAGTCCTAAGTCAGGCCACATTCAAGGAAGCACAGGAACAGGCTGCACTTCTGACTTGTGTACATAGGGCAGAAGGAATTCATGGCCGTCAGCCATGTTGGAGACAAGCTATCATAATTGCTCATCGTCATCTAGAGCATGTCGATAATTATTCTATGTAACCAAAATATAAGCATTAAAGTCAGGAAGCTGACATTGATAATTACGACTATCTACACAGAACTCACTCAAGTTTTGTCAGGGATTCCAACAGAAAAATCACACACTGTGTTGAGCTATCAAGGCTCTTTAGTCTCCTTCAATTTGGAACAGTTCTTCCCTTGCCACTCATGACCTTGACACCCTGGAAGATTACAGGCAAGTTAGCACATAAGACTTACATAAGCTTCTGTGTTATGGGTGGGCTAGGTAGAAACAGGAAGTCCCAGACCTCTGTCGGGAATTTAGACTGTGTCACAGGTCATTGGAAGTGTCAAAAAATGCTGGTGGCCTGATCCTTCAGAGAAAATATCAAAGTCCTTGACCAGGAGAACCTTGATCAAGGTCCTATTGACTCACCACAGTGTCTCCTTCTTACTTCCATTCTGGTCCTGACCCCGCCTTCTACTTGACCATGACAAAAGCCTCCGACCTTTGTTCCTGCTGATTCCTCACCAACAACTCAGTTAACTCATTTCCTTAAAAATTCACTCAAGGGTCTTCCAGAAGGTGTGCAGTCTCAGTCTTCATTGATCATTCTTCAACCTTTTTCTTCATGATCATGGTATCTCCCCTGCCAGGTAAGTATGTCTTCAACCTTTTTCTTGATGTTTCACCTCTACTGTTACGCATCCCAATATCCAGCAGCACGGAGGGTACAATTATCTTGGGGGGGCATACCATGTGTCAGCCCTCTGTTAAGTGCCTCCCCTGTTCCAGCTCATTTGCTCTTCACAACAACCCTATACATTTGGCACTTTCCTTGTTTTACAGACAATGGAATGGGAGCTCAGAGAAGTAGGAAGAAGTAGGCCTCTGTTTCTCAGCTAGAAAGTGGGAGGCTGGATTAAATTGAATGAGGACCCAGGGTCTCTGGCCCTGATGTTGTTGGCATGTACATGGGACAACAAGACCCCTACATGTGCAACAATTAGCAAAAGATGTAAGATGTGTTCAATTGCTTTTTTCCCACAATTTTATTATGGCTTGTTTTTTCCCCCTCTCCCAACTATAACTGCAACCAGAGCAAAGGCTACATTTTCCATTAACTTTATGTTTTAGAACACTCAGTGCTCTGCGGGGCATAAAATGAGCCTCCAGTAAACTGGTGTGAAGGGACAGTGAGCAGAGAGACTGAATACTTTACGGACTAAATAGGAGGCCTGAAATGTTAAGACAAGTTCAAGTTTCACTACATGCCAGCCAGAGTGAGAATCTGAAACTCAGAAAGGAGGTAACCCACTCAAGATCACACAGCTGATCAGGAACAGACTATGCAGAAACTGGTCCCCCAAACTCCTTGCCCCGCATACCTTCCCCAGAGCCCACTGCCTGCTTAGGTCAGTCTATCTCCCATGGTGTCCACACCATAGTTTCCTAGCTCATGGGACTCCCTCACCCCAAAATATATTGCTTTTCTCTTTCTAGCTCTTACTTACATTTAGCTCAAGAGTCATTTCTCAGAAGCCTGGCCAGAACCCTCTAGTCTGGTTGAGATGCTCCTCTTGTCTATTTTTCTTTCTTCTACCAGAGAATCCTGGAGGGATCACCCTTACTTGCCTGCCTTTCCATTAGATTAGAAGCTTTTTGAAGGCAGGAACCGTGTCTCCTTTGACTTGGTGAAATTACTGCCTAACACAGCACCTGGCACATGGCCTTTTAACATGGGTGGCTTAAAAATCAAATGATGGCAGTTCTGGTAACCCAGAGTGTGATATAAAGGTCAGGGTCAACAATGGCTTCTTGGGACAAGAGGCAATTGACATGAAATGGTGAGTCCAGGTAACAAACTGGTGGCAGGTAAAATAACACAATATGTTCCTTTGTTTTACAAATATTTGCAGGCCCCCACGCGCTCTGTTTGTTTCTGGAGAGACAACAGTGAGTGGGACAGACCTGGTCTTTGCCCTCATATGGAGTTTTCTGCTTAGCGGTGGATGGTGGCAGACAATCAAGAGACAAACACATGAATAAGCAAGGTCGTTTCTGAGAGTGGTTAAGGCTTTTGAAGAAAACAGAAGAGGGAAATGTGGTAAAGAATGGAATGGCTGGGATGAGGGAGTCCCCCTTCAGAGAAAGTGATCCAGGAAGGCCTCTCTGAGGAGGTGACATTCAGCTGAGATCAGAAGATCAGAAGATGAGAAGGAGCCAGCTTTATAGATGGGGGTGTGCTAAGGAGAAGGAGTAGCCAGTGCAAAGCTCCTGAGGTGGAGAGACTTGGAGCTGTTCAAAGCACAGCAAGAGGACTAGATGGGCCTGGAGCACGGGATGAATGGGAAAGTGACAGAGATGAGACTGGAGAAGTGGAGTCCAGATCACGGAGGACCCGGACTTCCAGGTAAGGAGCCCGGAGGGACTCTAATCACAACGGGATGACAAGGGGGGGTTTTGTAGGGAGGGGGAAGGGGGATGAAGGTGAAGGGGTGATGCATTCTGATTTGTATGTTGGAAAGATTTTCTAGGGTGGGAGTCAGGTCAGAAGAGTGAACTGTGGGCAAGCTGCCCCTTCAGGGTTGAGTCCTGTAATCACCAGTGGGACTTCTGGTGGACATTTGAGAGGGAGCCGGGAGCTGAAGACAAAGGGCCGTATCTGTAAGAAATTTGTAGGATGTTTAACTTCCCTATATTTGCTGTGTTGGTAATCCCATGTTCTGCAAAATCCTTGGGCCTCGTGGGTTTGTTTCTGGAGAATGGGGCAATTGGGTGGAGCTGATGATAAGGAAGCCCGAGGAGTGGAGTAGGAGGCCTGCGGGAAAGGAGATGAAAACCAGCCAAGTGCCCAAGGCCTGTTGCAAAAAAAGAAAAAGAAAAAAAGAAGAAGAAGAAGGAAACACCAGAACCAGCAGGTTTGGGCTTGGCACAAAGGAGAGAGAGAAAGAAAGCTTTCACCTGTAATTCCATCCATTTAGTTGTATAGGCAGCCCCTTTATCACAGCATTTTAGGCTCAACCTTCTCAAAAGTAGTGAATTGCGTTGCCTAAATAACATGTCTACATCCCTTCCCAACATTTAACTCACTCTTTCCTGGATTTCCCTTTCAGCTCTGGGACCCTACATGGACAGCGGATTTTATTGGCATTAGGGAACCAGCTTGGGTACTTATGATGCAATGCTCACAGCAGACTCAAGAACGACTTAATCCTAATAAGTTTTGAAAAAGTTTTGAAAAGTTTCCATGTGCAGAGGGTCCCACTGAAAAGCTGGTCCAGCAATCCAGGGCCCCATTGCCTGTGAGTTAGGGCAGCTGCTGTAAAAAGGAAACCAACCTGAACATAAGGGAAAGAGCAGCTCAAGACTCTTATTTTTTTTTTAAGATTTTATTTATTTATTTGACAGACAGAGATCACAAGTAGCCAGAGAGGCAGGTGGAAAGAGAGGAGGAAGCAGGCTCCCCGCTGAGCAGAGAGCCCGATGCGGGGCTCGATCCCAGGACCCTGGGATCACGACCTGAGCCGAAGGCAGAGGCCCTAGCCCACTCAGGCGCCCCTCAAGACTCTTCTTAATTTCCCTTCCGGTCTTGCTACTGGATGGCAAATATTGCCCCACCCATTTGAAGGAATGTTGTTGGGTTGTTGTTTTGTTTTGTTTTGTTTTCTTCCCATCTCCAAGCTCACGGATGCTGTGCTCAGCATGTCCCGGTCACTTGCAAGAGTTATGAAATAATTCTTAAGAAAGAAATAGTCTATAGAGCTACCAGGTGAGTGAAACTGGGTCATGGCACAAAGATAGAGAAGTGTTGCTGGCCAGAAGGCGGCCTGCACGGATACGTTGACTTCTACTTCCAGCCATGAGCCTGGGCTGGGACCCTTGTGTCGAAAGCAGCCACGGCTTCTCATCTCTCATCCCTTTCTGTTCCTTAGCCACCTTACAAGGTGGAATCCCATGTCAGCATTCGAAACCTGGCTTGCTAGCTCTGTGATGCTTCTAAGTCACATAGTTTGTTTTGTTTTGAGTTGCAGTTTTCTCATCTGTAAAATAGAAGGTGATGATACTTACCTAGGGTTTCCGTGAGTTCAGTTAGAGACTTTGATAACTGAGCACCCAAGTACTGGAAGTTTCTTTCCGTGTAACAAAATGGTGGTATCGCATTTTGCAACTTTGCAACCGGCTTTGCCACTTTGCAACCATCCGGCAAACTAGCTGCTTGGATAAGCCATTGGACACCTGTGTGCCTCAGTTGCCTTATCAGCATAGTGGGGATGCTCACAATAGAGCCTACCTCATAGGGTTGTGAGGAGGATTAATGCTGTATACATGTGGATGGTGCTGAGAATAGGGTCTGGTCCACAGGAAATGCATCTGGTTTTCTTTTTCCTGTCCTCAGAGCGCCAGACACACAGCATACACACTGGAACTTCTCCACATTTCTAAGAACTAAATCTCTTGAAAAGTTCAATAGAATTCCCTTTTTTGTATGTGCTATGGTGAGTGCTGTGAAGTGTAAACCTGGCAATTCACAGACCTGTACCCCTGGGGCTAATAATACATTATATGTTATAAAAAAATTTAAAAATTTTTTTAAAAAAAGAAAGAAAAAGAATTCCCTTTCTTAGAATTGCCCTTTGCATTTGTTTATGTTTCCTCTGAAAAACACTACCATGAATCAAAATTTCCAAAAAAATCTCTGGAAATTTAATTTGAACAAGCTTTTAAGAACAGATTTGTGTTAGGCCATTGGGCATATCTTTGGTGTTCTCTCACATTTCACCGTCCTGTGCCCCCTTGCCATTCCCCAAGCTGTGGCGTGTCTCCTCATCATGGGACAACGTTTCCTGGCAAGGCCTGTGCTCCTTACCCTATTGCTAGTCAGAGGAGAACGTCCGTGGTGGATGTGGCCTGTGAGAGGGAGACAGGACAGAGCGAGAGAGGAGGTTGGTACCAGGAGGAGTCAGCTTCTGAAGAGGCTCCTCATACCTGGGCAACTTGGTGGAACCACCTTAGAAAAGCACAGTCTGAGGACCTTAATGCAAATTTTAGATGATGGTGTCCAACCATGGAGAAGACCTGGCATTGTGCTGTTTGGGTACATTGTTTTGTATCTAGTCTGTCAACAGTACTCCTCAGAGAAAGGGTCAAGTCCACAGATGACGGCTCTGACTTGGAACAGAGATCCGGAGGAGAAAGGGGTGCTGGAAATTGGTCATTAGCGGCAGGAAAGAAGAGAATGGGATGGATGGCTACCTCCGCTGCCCCTGGAACAGCAGAGTGGTTCGGGCTGTGGTTCAGGAAGCAGGTGCCAGGAATGAAAAGTTGCTCATGACTCTGAGGACTTTAGGATATGGCAGGCAATAAGTGACATGTCCTGAAAGCTTCGGGTCAGGTTTTTTGTGGTAAATTCTGGTGAGAGGCATCAGTCTATTGTCAGATCTAGAGAAGAAGCAAAAAGAAAGTTTTAAAAACTGGTCCTTCCGATTTGCATGTTCCTGCTCCCAAGCCGTGGCCCAGTCAGTTTCCTGAGCTCAGAGTCATAGCAAACCAGTTGCTCTGGAGAGGCCACAGGTGTAACCAGGACCTTGGAGAAGGAAAAACAGGTTCAAGACACGGATCTCTCTGCTCTAGCCTGCATCCAATGACAGCTTGTTGTGCAGTGATGAAAGCTGGGTCATCTCTGCTGAACTTGGGACAATCCTGCAGGGCCATTCTAGTTCCAGACTTCCACACAGCATTAAGATTTGATCAAGGGGGGGCGCCTGGGTGGCTCAGTGGGTTAAGCCTCTGCCTTCGGCTCAGGTCATGATCTCAGGGTCCTGGGATCAAGCCCCGCATCGGGTTCTCTGCTCAGCAGGGAGCCTGATTCCTCCTCTCTCTCTGCCAGCTTCTCTGCCTACTTGTGATCTCTGTCTGTCAAATAAATAAATAAAATCTTTTTTAAAAAAAGATTTGATCAAGGAGTTTCTGACTCTGCACAGACTGTACTCAAATTACTATGCTTTTCTGCTGCCTTGGAACGATGCAGAAAACAGCATGGAGGGAAAGAAAACAGAAACATCGCAGTGTCTTCCCAGTGAACACTTGGGCTGAGAGCTGTTGCCAGAAATTGCTTTTCTAGCACAAAGAGGCATGGCAGCTTGGAGCAGCAGCCGTGCCTAAGGGGTCAGAGACGAGGTAGACAACTATGATGTCAGCTTCCTATTGGGTTTTCCTGGTAAGTCAACAGAAGTGGAACAAATGACGCCCCAAACTGCAGTGGCTTCCAACAGTCAAATTTTATTTCTCCCTCACATTACTTGATCTTCATAGTTTGGCTGAAATTCTGCTCCACATCCTTTTCATTATGGGACCAAGCTAGTGGGAGCAGCCTCGATCTAGAATATGCTGAGTGGAAATATGCAATAGTTCTTTATTGGCACATGGCGCATGTCACTTGCACTCACATTTCATTGGCCAGAGCGAGTCACATGGCCTGGCATGACATCAGTGAGGCAACCTTGGGCCGTTAACAGTTAGCAGTTGGCAGTTAACAGTTGGGAGGGAAAAATTTACACTCCTCCCTCGCACCCTCACGGAGATAGGCACCAGGCACAGACAGCAGGCGGAAGGGCACCGACATTTTGGAGCTCCTGTCTTAGTTCTCTTTATTAATTGATACATTTTAATTAAGCCCACAGGTTTTTTTTTTCTTTGTCTGTCCAGCCTTTAGAGACAACCTTTGCCAGAACTAACAGTGAGAAGGTGTTAGAATTAGTATTACTATTTCTATAAAATTGGAGACCTGCCTAAACGTTCAAGCAAAAGGGAAATCTGCTTTCATGACAATCCTACGTGATACAGAGATGTTGCTATAAACTAGGGGTATGTTTCCAGACAAGCCATTGGGCTTGAACCCGGGTTTGAGTCCTGCCTTGCCTCATTCTAGCTGTGTGATTTTGAGGAGCCCATTCGGCCTCTCCCGAGTTTGAGTTTATCTGTAAGACAAGGGTGATTGTGAGAAAAGGACATTGTCAATGTGAAACACTATTCAAATGTTGAGCCTTTGCAAAAATGTGATGCCCACTAAGAAGCAGGCAGTTGTGCTTTTTGTTTTTGTGTTCTTGTTTTTTTTGTTTTTGGGGGATTTTCCCCCATTGCTGTGGGAAGCTGGCACACAGAATCAGAAAGTTTACTACAGCAGCTGAGATGTGCAGAAGCTGGTAATTATCTGCAAGACAGGCTGAGTTTTGATTGTAAGTGTGCCTAGCAAACCTATCAATGAGACATGTGCCGTGACAAAATGCTGACAGTCTATTTACACAGAGGCAGCTGCGATGTTATAAAAGAAAGAAAGGCAGGCTAGAGGTCAATGTCATTTTGAGGGAGATGACTTCCATTTCTCTGTGTGGTTGATTGTTCCAGTTTGGTAAAGATGTGGTATAAACATGAACAAAACAGTTCTTGAATTTTAATAATAACCCAGTATCTTAGAGATGAAGGCTTAGCAATGATCAAATCCAACCCCCTGTCTGTAGAGATGAGGAAACTGAGACCCGCAGGAGTTAATGAGTTATCACACCTGTTCTTGGCTAGGCACAGTGCTAATTTCAGAGGGACTGTTAATACAGAGAGGAGGACCTGTTTTTTATGTAATGAAGGTGCTAACTCATTAATCTCTAAAACAACATTCCCTTTAATATTTAGCAATTGCATTTCAAAAATATTTATTCGCTATTTACGCATAATCAACTAAAGCATAAAGACTTAACATTAAATTTCCCCGGACATTTCAACATCAGTTAGAAATTTATAATCAAGAGCTTACATAAACAAATCATTAAAACTGTGAATCTAATAAGTGAGATTCTTTTGCATGCATGAAGCACTTTGAGAAGCAGACAACACATGCACAAAATGTCACGTTGATTACAGAAGCGATTGCGCTGTGGGGAAACAGTTTCCTGAGACACTGGAAAGCCAGAGGGAAGATACTATGTTTTCTTCTTCTCTTGTATGAGGAGGCAGTCTTATTCATGCTGTGTGGCTCAGAACCTAGGAGGTGGTTTATGAGCCTACTGTCAATTACGTGTGTGGATTGTTGGCATTAATTCTTCCTGAATGACAATATTTAATCCTGTAGCAAAACACTCGCACAGAGAGGCTGTGGTGGACTAGAAATGAGCTTGGGTCTGTCAGTCCCCCACCCTGAGAATAATACTTCCAAAGGGGCTGGCTTCTCTTGGGAGTTCTGGGGTCCATGGTCTCCACTATGGATGTGTTTAGCTATTCCTGCCCTGTATCCCCAGACTTCTGAGGACATTCTGCATCCTTAACTAATTCTGTCAGGAACTTAGAGAAGGAGAGCAAGAGTCAGAATGGGGAAGGTCTCCCCTCACTAATCTGTAGCCCACCTGAAAAGTTGTGTGCCCATGCAATGGTCATACCAATGATACAACCACTAATACTGCGAATTTGCACTTGTCTCTTCATTGTCTTCTTTTTTATTTTTATTTTTATTTATTTTATTTTTTTAAAAGATTTTATTTATTTATTTGAGAGAGAGGCAGTGAGAGAGCATGAGCGAGGAGAAGGTCAGAGGGAGAAGCAGACTCCCCGTGGAGCTGGGAGCCCGATGCGGGACTCGATCCCGGGTCTCCAGGATCATGGCCTGAGCCGAAGGCAGTCGTCCAACCAACTGAGCCACCCAGGCGTCCCTCTTTATTGTCTTCTAATCTTTACTCTTAATTCAAAGTTTCCCAAGGTTACTGCTTTTATGGCTTTCTGGTATCAGTAATTTTTATAGGATATGGTTTCTATACTTTCTTAGAGTCACTGAATTCGTAAAAGCCTCAAGAACAGTTTGGAGGTTTGGGAGTTGTGACATAGAATCAGCCATTCCTTGACTGTATAGTCCAAAGTGGATCTCCAGCACAACTGAGTTCTAGCAGCAGGGTAGGGAGAAGGGGAAGGAGAAGGGAGGTAAGTCCCTTCCTTTTAAGGGCTTGACCCAGAGTCATTTATATTACTTCTGCTCATTTCCATTCAGGCACTTGGCCACACTAGCAGCAAGGGAGGCTGGAAATAGCCTGGCCAGGTGCCCAGACAAACACTGAGTGTCTTCTTAGCTAAAAGAAGGGGAAGAAGCAGTAGGGTATTGTCTAACAGTGCCGGAAGCTATCCATGCTTCCAGCCACCAAGTGTTTTTGGGCCCTCTTCTTCTCACACCTAGACACAGTCACACCTTCTCCGAGGGAGATGAGCTCCAGACCCCAAAGACTTTGATGAGCTCAAAACCAGGAGCTCCTGAGTGCTAAGCATTCAGGGTGAGTGTCATTTCTGTTGGCACCACAACTTGAAGAAACAAGAGATCTCCCCCAACTTCTCTATACCAATAGACAATGCCAGGTAGGAACAGGAAAACTACAATAAAAAGTCCCATTCAGAGGAGGCATACAAAGAAAACCCAAGGATATGACTGCACCATAGCAGTGATCAAATCCCACTGGGCAGGAACAGAAAAGACTTTCTTCCCCACCAGTCAGTGAGTCACTTGAGGGGTCCCTCTAGCAATCCTAGTCCTGCCCCCCCAGGGGAACCTCTGTAGCTGTTGACTTGTCCCCTTGGGAGGGCCCACCTTGACCACCTGAGATGGCATTCCAGGTTTATACCCCTTGGGGGCGTGGGCTGCAGTGCTATTGCAGTCCCTTCCTACAGGTGTGGGGGAAGAGCCAACACCTGCCTCTGGGTCAAGGGTTTTGGCGGGTCGGCCTTGTAGTTTCAGGGGCAGTAAAATTTCCCCAAGAAGCCCCAAGTAGGCTTCAAATCTATTTGCTCAAATAAGGGCAGCCGAGATCTGATTTGGCCCAGATTTGTCTAAAAACTGTCCTTACTGACCTCCATGCTCAATCCAAGTTGTCCCAAGTCCACCTGAATAAACAGCTTGGGTAGGAGGGCAACACCCTTAGTTCTGGCTTTGCTGCTGCCACGTGGCAGAGAACTCCGGATAGTGGTGCTTGAGAAAAGCCTGGGCGCAGAGTCTTATTTTTTGCTAAAGCTCCTTAGTCCACTCACCCCACCCTACAAGGGACTCACGTCATGTCATCAGTTCTCTCTCACTCTCCACCTGTCCACTGTGTTAGGTTCCAGATTTATTGTCACTCAGGCCAGCTCTGCCAGCACCCCTAAGCCTACAGAGACCTGATTTTAGGGGAGGATCACATGATTGCTTCCAGCATCCACGCATAAAATCTTAGGGAAATTCTTGATTGGCCCAGTTTCTGTTGCCAGCGTACCCTGAATTAGTCATTATGCCCAGGAAAAGTTCTTCGGTTAGCCTGAGTCATTTGGCCACCATAGTGTGGAGCATCATGATTGGGGACCTGGCTAGGACTACATAAAGGGCAAAAGAGTCAGCCCCCCCAACCCCACCCCACCCTCCTTCTAAAGTGAGGAAGGTGCTATGAGACCAAAGAGGAAAGTGTGTTTGGGGAGAAGAAATGAAAGAGACCCCAGGATATTCGGCCACAAGCAAGGGCAACATTGCTCTTCAGAACTTGGATGTCTTGGTAAAGATAGTGGAACTACTAAGGCACACTGATAATTAGTTTCATTCAATAAGATTTGTTAAAACCCAGGCCATAGCTCTCTAACCGCCCCTCACTAGTTCTCTGTTACTTTGGACAGAGTGGACCAGGATGGAAACCACACAGAGATGAGGAAGCATGATTTCCTTCTCCTCAACACTCATGGTAGATCATCTACCATGCTGTAGTGTGCTGTGCTCCTGCCTGGGCCCTGTCCCTGGTCGTGCCCACAGCTGGAGGGAGCAAAAACACAGCTCCTCTCCCTCTTCTCCTCTTCCCCTTGCTTCCCTCTCCCAGACCGTGTGTCTCATCCTGGTGCCCTTGCCCTGAAGGGGCAGCTGAGAGCCCCTAGGCATGGAGTTAGGCCCGCAGCTGGAAGAGAGGAACTGAGCTTGGTAGAACACAAACAGGTTTACAGTAAAATTCTTTATCTCTAGAAGGAGGTGGGAGAGGGCAGAGGCCACCATCTCCCACACCAGCCCAGCTAGGGAGTGTTCTGGCCTGTACCCCACTTGTGTCCACAGTGCCCCCCCCGCCCCCACCTGATCCCACTTTCTCTAACTGGCTCTTCCTTTCACCTACGTACTCATTCCTAGAGCTTTCCAAGCATGAATGAGCACCATGCCCACGAAGCTGCCAGTCTCCACACGGAGAAGCTGTCACAATGATGAAACCCTTGGACAACATTTGTTCCTTTGACATTGGGCCCCTCCCTCCTCCCGTGCTTCCTGCGCCCATCTGCCCCAAGTTCCTGGAGTACCCCCTTGACTCCAGCCTTCCTGTGTTTTGGCCCATCTCCCAGTGCCAGAAGGATGGTGAGAGGCAGATGTGGGTCAGAAGGCGCAGGTGCTGAGTGGTTTTGAGAGATGTTTTCCTGGTCTTGTCGCTTCTCCCTCTGTCGCAGCCTCCTTGTTAGGATCCAGACCAGGAGGAGAAGCGGGTAGTCCTCTGGATGGGGCTTTCTAAGCCCAGGTCCCTTCATTGCAGAGCCAGCCTCGAGCTTCCTCTCTTGGGTCCCGATACTGGGTCTCAACCCACTGGCCTCGGGGGAAATGCAATTGTGTCTGGAAATCAGTAACCCAGAGAGTTCTGGAAAACTCTTGATGAATCTCAAAGTGTTAGCAAGCTCTTGTGGGGGAAAGTAGGCTGGGAATTTGCCATTCCCTGAGCTTCCTAGAGTCAGAAGCCCTGTTTGTAACCCCTGGTGGGGAATCTGGGCCTTGCTCTGTCCTCATCCACCACCTCCCTGTGGCCAACTGTGCTGTCGGAAGCTACCACCCAGTACCTCCATTCTGAAGACTCCTCTGCACTGTGGCCTTGCCACTCCTCCATCAAGAAGTACAGTTGGTTTTACCTTGAAGCCTACCTTGGTAGGTAAAAGCCTACCTTTTACCTTGAAGTCTACCTCCTTGAAGCCAGGTAGACCTGGGGACTGCTTGTGATGCTGTGCCCCCTTGGGTGTAGCCCTTCAGTGGCCTGAGGTTTTGCTTTCTGCCTCTTTGGAAGATAGCCACACTCTGTCAGAGGTCCGTCTATGCCCTGAGACTCCAGTGCCCCATGGATGCCCGAGGCACCAGACACGGAGTTTGAGATTGCAGAATTTCACTTAATTTCTTCAATTCTATTCTTGTGTCTCTTTTTTCCTATGCCCCAAATCTTGAATTCTTGTGACATTAACACAGAATCACTTATTCACCTTATCTTACAACATACCTATAAACATTTCAAATGGCAAGTGATGTCAGTATTGTTCGTAGACTATTTGAGATTGTGATCTTGAAAAGCTAACTTTTTATTCTTTTTGCCTTTACAATATACTCCTTTAGGGCAGGATTTCCCAGCCTCAACACTGTATTTTGGGCTGGATGTATCTTTGTTGTGGGAACACACTGTGGGTTGTAGTCTCTCCCCCCATGTAGAGGTCAGAAGCCACCCTCCATTGGTGACAGCCAAAAATTCCCCAAACACTGTCAAATGTCCACTGGGGTGGGGGGCACTGCTCCAGGCTAAAGACTCCTGCTTTCGGGACATACAATCAAAATACTGAGCTTAAAGTCTTTTGAAAAGTTTTGTTTTCTTTTTTTTTTTTTTTTTTTCTGTATGGCGATGCCACCCCCTGGACTATAGTTAGGTTTGTTTCAGTGGTTTTCAGGTTTTAAAGATTGCTTTTTACTCATTTAATGTTTGTTAAACCTATGTAAAACATATTGTTCCAAAGTCAAAATATATAGGCAGGTAGTTTTTTTTTCTCCCCCTTGTTTGTTTGTTTTTTTAAATCATGTAAAACACAATACCAATACTGTCAAGGAAGTTTCAGTTCTTTTTCTCTTGCCTGTTCCCGCCCTTCCTCTATGACAACCATTTTCATTCCTTTAGGGTTATCCTTCCACTGTTTCTTTTGGGAAATACAAATAAATATGTATTCATATGGGTTTAGGTTCATATTGGCTTATATTTATTACCCCCTTTCTTGTACAAAAGCTACCACCCTCGGCACTGTTGGGTCTACCCACAAGCAAGGATTTCTGTCATCCCTTTTGAGATGTAGCCTGACGTGCCTGGGACATGTTCACAAAGACGCCTCCGGAGATGCTGACACAAGTGTAGAAAGAGTGTGAGAGGGAGCTTGCCCGGTACCCCCCTTTCCATGTGCACCAGCTAATGGGTTCTGTGACGGGAGGTATGGAGGTCGGTTACAGGAGGTCTCAGGGTCAAGGTTAGACACCTCACCTCTGTTCCTTCACTGTCGAAATACCTATGGGTAAAAATCACATATGGATAAGTTTGTCACTTTTCATGATAAAAACTTCCGAACAGAAACAGAACTAGAGAGTACGATAAGCAACGCGGTCAAAGCCTGGTTTCACCAGACCTGCTTTACCAAATGCAACCTATTTCCTATTTGTGCTGAAGTTGTAACACACAATAACCGCACACGATACGCCACTTCACCCTTACATCCAACTTTTTAGAACAGTAAGGGGCAGGGACCTGGGTAGATCATTTTCTTGCATAATTACGATGTCACTATCACACCTACCTACTGAAGATAACATGAATTTATTACTATCACCCAACATCGAGCCCAAATGTAGATTTCCCTTGTCATCTAAAACAAAAACAACCCCCCCCAACAACTGTCTTTATCATTTGTTCAAATCAGGGTCTAAATGAAGGCCACTCGCTGTCTTTGGGAAGCCTGCTCTGGGACAGCAACTGAGAAAACACGACCCCAGAGCACTGTGGGTAGCTGGAAACACACCACAAAGCCTCCCAAGGTCCTGACTCCCGGTTGGTTTGATCCTGGCTCCTTGGGGTTGTTGAAAACATTTGTATTCCCCTTCAGATTTCTCTAAGTCAAGCATTGCCAATTCCTTTCATTGTTTGTCTGTGATAATGATATCTTTCTCCCTTCCCTGTCTTCTTCTGCCTGCACTCTCCACTTGGTTAGTGTCCCTGGCAGATCCATTACAAGGAGATGATCTCCTCAGTCATCAGTCCTCAGATCAGCACTGCTGTCCCTACTTTAGAGATGAGGAAAGACAATAACTTCTTGGGTTATTATATATAACTGGGTTATGAAGACTTGGTCTTCAGCTCAGTGTTATACATTCCAGAGGTACGCCAACAGCTCACGGCTTTGCCTGATTCTTCTTTTTGGAACACGAACAAGCCATTTTGGTTCTAACCATGCTTTGGTTCCTACAAATTTCCCATTTTACTACTCGGTCATTTATGAATATCTATGTGCCCAACCAGCAGAGTATGGCTAGGAGCTTGGGTCCCGGAGTCTCAGAAGGATGACTTCATGGTTAGATACACAAACTTTGCAGACAGGCTCTCTCCCAAGTTCAAATTCCAAGTCTGCCAACTGTGAACTGAAAGACTTGGATAATTCGTTGAGTCTGTTTTTCCACTTGTTTCTCTACAAATGCGCATGGGGACAAAACCAACCCCATTAGGCTGTGGGTGAGGAGTAAATCGATTAGTGCTTATAAGGTTCAGGGTACGGCGCCTGACAGAGTGTTAAGTGTTTCCTGCTATTCCTGTGCTGCCCCTCCCCCTTAGATGCCAGGCGAGTCATCCAGCTGGAATACGTCTCTGAGTCCTTATCTCTTAACTTGGCAGTTACAGGGGAACTTACTAAGAGGAGGAATATTGGGGACAATTGGGAGACAACTCCCCATAAGCTGAAAGAAGAGTGTCTCGTACATAATAAGCACTCAGTAAATTTTAGCTAGGATTACTGTGGCGCTTCGTACTTACCATGGTTCAGATCCCAGACCAGAAAGTCGGGTGCACCAGAAATAACAGCATCTCTCCATTTTCAATAAATCAACTTGATTTCGTCTCCAGCTTCATACTGCCTCAGTACTTCTTGGTTTCTCTTCCCCGAGTCCTCCAGAGTTTGTAACAGGGATCTGACAGCTTACACGATCTCCTGATTTCTGGAGGGTCCTGCTGGTCATCAACCCCCATCTACTAAGGTGCCTATGGTCTCTGACCAAGAGGTCTCTGCCACTTCTGTGCCACACCTGGGACTCGAGGTTTTGGGTGAGCCCATGGGTCCCTGCCCAGGACCAAGGCTCCTGGTGCATCATTTCCGTCCATAGGCTTGGAAGATTTCTGGGGCTTGCCGACCTTACTCTCTTACCTCTTACCCAAGTCCCTGGAAATCTCTTCTTAATCCAGAGGAAAATTTTTGGTTCTCATACCCTGTTCAACTCAATGAGTTTTGGAAATAAAAGTCTGGGCACAGGAAGAAAAAGATACGCAGGGCCTGCCACATACCTGGGAGTGGGAGAGTGGGGTCAGGGAAGGGGGACAATCGGGGGAAACACCTACATCACCGTCTCACAAAGCCCTCCGCCTGCCACATCTGTCCACGTGAGCCACCCTGCAGAGAGGGGCTCCCTCACGGTCACGGAGGGAGCACCTTCCAAGTGCCAGGCACAGGGGCGAGCTGTGACAGAAGAGAAAGCTGACCTACCCATGAACCCTGCCCTCAACGAGCTGTTCCCCCGGAGAACTCATTCTCAAGCTAGGGTGATGTGGGCCCCCAGGGGCTTCAGGGACGCCTGGAGACATTTTCAGTTGCCACAACTGGAGTGGGGGTGGGTCATGCAGGGATCCAGGCTCTAGTGGGTTGAGGCCAGAGGAACTGTAATGCCCTACAATGCACAGGACAGCGTCCTGCAGCAAAGAATGATGCGGGCCCCGATGTCAATAGTGACGAGGATGGGACAGGACAGCTGTCATGCGAGGTAGAAGAAAATAACAAGACATTTGTCCGAGAGGTTCGTCCAATGGAAATCACCAAAGGCCACCTCTCTAACCAGGAAGAATATTCCTGGGAAGTTTTGTTTTTTTTTAATCAGAGAGGGATGACTTCGGATAAGAGGGAGCCAAAACTTTAGCTCATAGTCCTTTCCACAAAACTTGGGCGTCAGCAGTCTAGAAAAGTTGTGGAGAGCTAACCCTAGCTAGCTCCCACAGGCTTGGCAACCCAAGCTAGAGCTGAGCTACTGTCATGAGGTCTGGGGCCAGAGAAGCACCTGCCCAGGACTCGGGGACAGTTGGGGTAGCCGCTGGGGGCTGACCTTCTCCAGCTCAGGTCTGTGTTGCTGTCATCCCCGCAGTCATCAGTGACCAGGCTGCTCAGATGAGGAAACTGTTCCTGAGGTTCTTGATCCTGGGCCTCGTGGCAAGTTTGCCCAGGGATTCTGAGAGCTTCAAGGAAGGGCTCAGGTGGGGCTTTTTTTTTTTTTTTTTTTTTTTTGGACTCTGTAGGTAATTCTAATGTGCAGGCAGATCGAGAGATCTGTTTTGCCAAAAAATCATGTCTCATTGTTTTTGCTGTGGAACATAACTCAAAACTATTTCCATGGTGGCTGCCTTGGGTGGTAGAAGAGGAAGAGTGGGTAGAGGTGGTGGCATTTGAGTCTGGTCTAGAAGGACCACAGGCACTGGCTTAGCCATGTGGGAAAGTCCTCTGATGACCTCGACCGTGGAGGGCATGGGGTGAAAACCGTGGGATGGGGCCCTGCCGTGTTTCAAATTTCAAACATGAAAGGGGTCTGTTACCCAGGATGTGAAGATCTGTATTTACAAAATAGATCATGTCAAGAGTTTACTGTTCGCTTTTATTTTGAGCCTCTTCTAGGACATGGAAAATAAAGTTCAATTTATAGAAAACCAGCATTCTTAATGACAGACCAGCCAAGAACTCCACAGGTCTCTTTATTTCCTGCTCTAGTTGGGGGAGGAGGGGAGGTCTCAGCCCACCCCCTCAAACATTCTGGCAGGTTTCTCTCCGAGGCTATACTCAGCCCCTGAGCCATCTTGTCTTCTCTGATGGCTTCAGTGGCCAGCTCTGTGCTGCTGACCCTCAGTTCTACTCCCCAAATGACCTTTCTCCAGCCGAGCTAGGCAGCTTTCTCCTGGGTAGACAACATTCTTAAACTCAGCATGTCAACAACCAGTGAATCATTCCCATGTCCAGTCTCCCAAGCTGGATTTTCTATCTCAGTGATTAACAGGCAAATCCACATTCCTCATTCTCCGCCACCACCCCCACTTGCCAAGAGCCAATCATTCCAGAAGGTTCTCTGTTCTCAACATCTCCCATTTCAGCCTGCGCTGTCCCTCCCCAAGGCCTCCGTGTTAGCTCAGGCCATGATCACTTCACACCTATACCATGGCAATTGTCTCCTCTATGGCCCTCCTGGTCCACTTCATTTCCCTTCTACTTTATTCTCTACCTAGAAACTAGAGCGATTTTCTAAAATGTACCACTTATGACTTGTGAAGTGAGCTTATGACTTGTGGAACCTTTACTATATCTGCATCACTGTGCCGAGTTCTTCACATGCATAATCTCTTTAAAAACCTCCTGAAAAACTGGATGAAAAAGGTATTCATTATCCCCATTTCACAAATACGGAAACTGGGACACAGAGAGGTTAAGTATCTTGTCTGGGGTCACACAGCCATTAAAAGGAAAAGTCTCTGCTTCAATGTTACTCTCTGGTTTAGAATCCTTCAGTGACTCCCCAAATATTGACCATCAGGGCAAAATGCACACTTTCAGCTTGGTCACAGGGTCCTTTGTGACCTGGGCTCAGCCTCTCTGACTGGATTTATCACTGACCACACCTCCCCCCGAGCCCTGGGTCTTCAGCCTTGTGGAGCTGCCCACAGCTGCTCAGAGACCCCATGCCTCCTACTGCTCCCCCAAAATGCCTTCCCCATTCGGTCTGTGAGGCAGACCCATCTCCCAAAGTTCAGCTTAAAGGATGCCTCCCTCATGGAACCTTTCCAGAGTGTATCCCACACTTAGAGAATGGACCTCTCACTCCCTGGGCTTGGTTGTCACCAGGCTAAACGTTATGACTTTGTCACCAGCTGCAAGAGCAGGGGCCAAATCTCCATGTGCTTGTGCTTTATGGGTATTTACTACTGGTGCTTTGTGGCCTCATTAATCCAAGCTGCCTGGAGAGGGTGTTTCTCACTGTCTCAGTGGTGTGGGCGATAATGACTGGGTGTGAAGTTAATGTCTCTTAGTGTAAAGCAGAGTGCATCAGTGGCCAGCCAGTTGTCCTGGGGTTGGCTAGCATGGTTCAGGGACCAGGGGTCCCCTCAGAGCCTGGAGAATGGCTTCCCTGGGACAACAGAGAGCTCAGGAAAGGTGGGAAGAGCTAGCCAGTGTCCTTTGGGTTCCAAATTTCTCAAATTCCCAGAGGGGTCTTGTGAAGCTAGAGTCTGTCCGTGATGCAGTGGAAAGTACCAGGCGGGGATTCTTGGCCCAGGCTCCGGTATAGCTCTCCTCTGGTGTCCTGTGGCTTTGAGCAGTCCCTTTCCTGTGGGATGGGAGCCCATTCCCCCAGTCCCTTCCCAGGCTTCTCCTGTCCCACTCCTATGGGAGACTGCCCAGGCCACATCTAAAGACCTTTCCTCACGCCATGTTTGGTTCTCAGAAGTCCTGCTTCACCCCTTAGCCCGCTGCCTGGGCAAGTCTGCTTCTGCCCCTGGCTTCAACATCCTTCATTTTACAAGGGAGCAATTCCTGGCTCCTTAGCACAGAACACTTGGCAGTGGGCGCCGGGAGAGAATCTGGAAGAAGTGCTTTCATTTCCTCAGGATTGAGGATGTGAAGGAAGCTCCGTGGAGAACTAATATTGAGTCATAATTTAAGCTCAAGCCGTGGGGAGCCGGGGTTTGGGGAGTGGGGCAGCCTGCTGTCCCTGTTTTCCTTCCCGTGCTTCTCCGGTCCCCAGGCTGAGGCCTGACATGGCAGAGAGAGCCCACTATTCCGGAGGGGTATCCAGAACCCGCCCCCCCCCCCAGACTCCCCCTGCCACAGACCACCCTCTGGGGGAGGGCATCTCTCCCTTGCGGGCAAGTGGGTCAGGACTGCCCCTCTGGCTGGCTCATGGAGGCATGCAGGAAGAGTGTTCAAAAAACCCTGAGTCAGTCTCTATAAAGGCCGGTATCTTTGTTGACCAGGGATCAAGTTGGTCTCTTAGATATTCTTAGACTTCCGTTCTTCCTCCAAAGGGCCACAGCGGTGCCTGCTTTGGCCCTCTGAGCCCTTGCTTCGTGCCTCAAGGAACCTGTATGACTCTAGTTCTCATCACTATAATTTGCGTTCGTGCCTTTGCCCTCCTCCCTCTTACCCTTAGCTGCCCTCATCCTCATATTCTCAGCACCTAGCTTGGAGCCTGACTTTGGTGGGGAGCTGAACACATGTCGAATGGGCATCGCTGGGAGCTCATGGACCTTGACCACACAGCATCTCAAGGTGCTTTCCATTCTTCGTCGTTATTTCATTGTTACACTCTTTATTATTATTATATTACTACTACTATATATCACTTCCTATCTGTAATAGCATATGTTATTACTAATATATTATTTGAAGTATATCACTAACATTATGTACTGTTACTATAGGCAAAGGCACTAATAGAAGTCTCACGTATATAAAAAGGAAATAAACACGCAAAAAGGAAATGACACGTCTTTCTCTTTTCACTCTTTTGTTTTTCACCCTCCCTCTGCTCCTGTCTCCCTAGCTTTCACTGGACCTTTGCATATGCTGTTCCCCCTTCCTTGGCACTCTCCTTCCTTTCATTCCTCCTCCTTCTACTCACCCTTCAGAACCCAGCCCACATGCCACCCACTTGCCTGATCCCCGGGAGACTGAACAAGTCTCCCTGGAATTTTTAGACCATCTTCTGCTAAGAGACACAGAATTATTATGTCCCTTTATGTGTCCACCCTTCCACTAGAATGAGGCCTGACTTCCTTTCTATGCCTAGCCCAGGAACGTGTGGAACATGCGCATTCACTCACACATTCAACAAATGCTCTTTGAACACTGACCATGTGCCAGGACCCAAATAAACTGTCCTTGTGGTCGCCAACCTCCAAGATGGCCCCCAATGATCCTCCTCTCCAGTATTCATCCCCTTGTGTGGTTTCCTCCCACCTGAATGGAGATTGGACTATGTGGCCCACAGACTGTGGCAGGAGGCTCTGCGACTTTCAGGCTCTGTGGCCTATGATTGGATCATAAAAGCATTTTCAGCTCCCTCCCTGGTGTCTTGGAGTGCTGACTCTAGGGGGAGCCAGCTGCCCTAACAGGAAGACAGTGCAGCCCCAGCAAATGTCCAACAGAGGAGCCAGCTGGGCAGCCCCCGTCAGCCTTGCCAGTGAACCACCTTGCAAATGGATCCCCTGGGCTCTGTCAAGCCTTCAAATGATGACAGCCCCACTGGCGCGTGGGAGGACCCTGAGCCAGAGCTGTCCTCCTGAGCCACTCTCAAAGATGCCAGGATCCTGGTTGCTAAAAAACACTAAGTTTGGAGATGATTTGTTATGCAGCACTAGATAACTGATACACTCTTCTCCTCATGAGGTTTACATTCGAGTGGAAGAATTAGAGGAGCAGAATCTATTCCTTCATTGACTCAGTACTAGTAAATACTGCCAGGTGTTAAGATTCCAGTAGCAAGAAAGACGCTAGGCAAAGTTCCTTTTCTCGTGGGGTCTATGCCGTAGCGTGGGAGACACAAAATAAACGAGTACACTCTATAGAATACGAGGTCGTAAGTGCTAAGAAAAAAAGAAAACCCAGTAAGTCGGCTAAAAAGAAGAAATGTGGCTGCTTGTGGGTGATGGACTCTTCTGTACGAAGCATTTTTCATCTTGATGTCCATTTTTCATCTTTGTCCTCCAAAGATTTTGAAGTAGGTAGTTTATCCCCATTTTACAGATGAGAAAACTGAAGGCCAGAAAAATCCGATGACCCAATATCAAGGTCACACAACTCTGGTCTTTGGCTGCCCCAGACTGGAAGCCAGGCTTTGCCGTGCCTCAGGCGGACCATTTTGGATCTCCTAGTTAGTCCTCACGTGGGCGCTCTGCCTGCACTCGGAACACACTGGGAGAGGGAGGGCCGGAGATGATCTGTAGACAGGATTACCACAGGCTGGCAGGGGGCCTAGGCCACCTCTTTCTCTGACTCTGAAAAATACCTCCGAGGCTGCAGATCCACCCACTGGCTGGGAAGATCTTCCCAGTCCCCTAAACCTTAGCTGCTCTGGTTGTGTATAAACAGTGATGTCCTCTCCCGCACGTTCCTTCCTCCCCACTTCCTGTTCTGCCTCTCTATGCCCACTTCCTTCGCTCAGCGCCGAAGGAGCTATGGTTCTTCCTGCCAACCTCAGACCGTCTGCTTCTCCTCATTCTTCCTAACTCCCCAAGGCCTCTTGCCCCTCTTCATTTTTCTTCCTTAGGCAGAGACCACTAGATGGAGGTATACTAAAACTTAAGTGGGCACGAAAGTGCCAAGCACCCTTCTATGGGCTTTTCCTGCATGGTTTTTTCATATCTTCATGACAACCCTTTGTAGACATCTCATTATTTTCCTCACGGAGGTTAAGGCTCAAGGTCATTCCGCTACTAGCCAGCAGAGCTGGGATTCAAACCCACATCCCTTTGAATCCAGATTTCATTGTTGGGCCAAGATCACACATGCAACTGGAAGAAGTCAGAGGAGAAGTCAGAGGTCATCTTGTCCGTTCCTTTGCCCCGGGCAGGGTCAAATCCAGACGATCCCCTGAAGGTTACAAATAACTACCTTAAATTAATGCTAGAGAAAAGAAAAGAAAAAAAACAAACAAACACCTCATTACAGCTTAGACAAGGATTTGCAGGTTTAACATTCTCATTCATGTCTCACATAAGTCATTCATTGGCTAAACTTTTATTAGGCGCCTCCTGTGTGTTAAGCCCAGCGCTGTGATAGGGTTAGGCATGAGGATGAATTATTATCCTGTAAGAACAGGGTGGGGGCACCAAGCGGACTGGCAAGTCAGGGAGGCCCCCAGCTGAGGCTAAGGGAACCCTGACAACCTCACAGGGGTCCGGCAGCAGAGAAGGGCATGCCGACAGATGGAACAAGCATCAAAGTCAGTCAGAGGTGACTGAGAATGGCTTATTTCAGCATATGGCTAGAGTTGACAGGAAGTGCTGGGGAGGGACGAGCAATGGGATTAAGAGATAAGCAGGGGCCAGTTCGGTGCCAAGGTAAGGAATTTGCTCTTTATCTGGAAAGCACTGGGGAGCGATCTGAGGTTTGGGGTAAGGCACTGATATAATCAGATTTCGTAGTAGAAAAATTATGCCATTGGTGGTATGGATGATGAATGGGAAAGACCCATTAGGGAGGATATTGCGATGGTTTGGCCAAGAGATGATGAGTAGCTGAAAGAGAAGGAAAGGTAGAAGAGACATGGAAGAGAGATTTACGAGTAGACAAGCTAAGACTTGGCAACTGCTGGTTTATGGGGGGCAGAGAGGAAGGAAGGCCCAGGGATGTATTCACCAGGGTCCCTGGCTCAGGCACATGAATGGGGGAGTAGTACCCTGGGCTGAGATGGTGATCAGGAGGAGGAACAGGTTTGGGGCAGAGTTACTGAGATCTTATAATACTAGACTCCTTAGGGCAATCCTAATTTCCAATGAAGAAATCAAGACTCAAAAAGCTGATGAGATTTATTCAAATTCACCTGGACAGAATAGTGTCCGAGGTGGGACTCAAACCTAGGTCTTCTTTTTTTCTGGAATTAGTTTCCCATGCCTAAGCAAATTTGCTTTGCAAGAAATGTAAGGAGGGCTTAGTACAGAGTAATGTGTGGTAAAGCAAACATTTCTGCACATCGACTTGCCATTTTTATATTTGTTCATTCATTCATTCATCAAAACTTATTGAGCACCTACCAAGTGCCATGCAGGTGGGGGTGCATTGGTGAACATAACAGACAAGGACATCACCCATACTGAACCTCTCATCTCCCCTTTTCTATGGAGATAGGCAATATGCAGATAAGCAAATACTGACAAAATACACCATCAGAGTGAAGAGAGTGACAGGAATGACAGTGTGGACACTCTTTTGGATAGAATGTTCCAGAAAAGCCTAAGACCTGATCATTTGATCAAGACCAAAGTAATGAGGGAAAGTCATACAAAGATCTGAGTGAAGGAAGGGGGGACTTCCAATGCGAAGGTCCTGAGGTAGGAACCAGCTTGAATATTCAAGGGATTGCAAGGAAGCCAGTGTTCCAAGAAAAGAGTGAGTAAGGATGAGAGAGGTAGCAGATGGAATTGGAGGCAAGGGTCTGCACCTGTAGGATTTGTGAGACATGATCAGGAGTTTAGACTTGTTCTAGGGGTGATAGGAAATGCTTAGAGGTTTGGAGCATGGCTGTGACATCCTCTATTTTAAAATTTTACTTTTTCTTTTAAGGTACTTGTAGATTCACGTGCCGTTGTAGGAAACAATACAGAGGAGTCCTGTGTACCCTTGTCCCATTTCCCTCCAACTGCAGCATTGTGCTAAAGTAAATGCAATGTCACACCTACTAGGGCTCCCTGTGGTTTTAATTTGCATTTTCCTAATGGTTATGTTGCTTGAATGGTTTTCATGTTCTTATTTACCCTCCATATATCCTCTTCAGTGAAATTTTTGTCTTTTGTTCACTGTCTTTTAAAGATTTTTGGTAGTTTTTTGTTGTCCACATTTGGGAGTTCTTTATATGCTCTAGACACGAGTCCTTTGTCAGATAGGTGACTTGCAAACATTTTCTCCTGGTGTGTAGCTTGTCTTTTTATCCTAACAGAGCCTTTTGCAGAGCGAAAGTCTTTCATTTTGAGGAGGTCCAATTCATTAATTTTTCCTTTTATGGATTGTGCTCCGCGTGTACGTCTAAGAACCTGTGCTCAGCCCTAGTGTCTATAGCTTGTCTGCTGTGATCGTCTCGGGAAGTGGAAGTGTAAACTGGCTACAGAAACGTAGGCCAGAACTGAGGGCCCACTTGAGATGCGGGGACAGGTGGCAAAGCGATGGGAGAGGGAAGAGGCTTCAAGTTCCTTTCTACTCCCTGGAAGGGGCTCTGTGGGGTACAAACTCCTTCCCCTTCTCGCTTGAGTGACACGGACACAGAAGACCGTCCCCTTGGCATTAGGACCACAGGCTTAGGCTTCTCGCTTCCTCAAGAATACTTACAGACCCTGAAAAAAATAGCCTTTTTATTCCCCCAGATCTTTACCCACAGCAATGTGCTTTCACAGCATCTCGTGACTGACTTCTCACAATAATTCTGTAAGGAAGATATTATTATTCCCTTTTACAGAAGATACAACTGAGGCCCAGAGAAGGACTGGGACTAAATACAAATCTCCTGATATCCAGAGTGATGATGATTCTTCTCCACCAGCTGATGCTGAATTTCCACCACCAATTATTGCTTGAGGTCAATGGTTCTCAAAGGATAGTCTAAGGAAAGCCCAGATGTCCCCCAGACCTTTTCAGCGGGTCTTCAAGGTCAAAGCTATTTCCTTAATAATACTAAGACCTTATTCGCCTTTTCTCTGTGTTGACCTTTTCACTAATGGTGTGAAAGCGAATGTGGGCAAAACTGCCAATCACCTGAGAGTGAATCAAAGCTGTGACTCCACCTGTCCTTGTTGTCATTGTATTCTTCAGCCCCCTGGGTCTCATGGAGCCAAAGTAGCCAGTTTCACACTGCTATTGTGATTTTATGGGAACTATTCAGAAAGCGTTTCTGCTGTACCCTGAAGCAAGACTGTTCTCTTGCAGAACAGTGTTTCTCCAGTGATTTGAGTTGCAAGCTAAACTGTCCTCATTTCCCCACCCGCCAGAATACAATTGGCACACGAGAGAATGACTGACAAGCTCTAGGTATTCAGCCTTGGATGTATGGCTTCTTACCAAATGAACAAAGCAAGGCTTTCACATAAAGGAAAGCAACTGATAATAGTTTTTGCTACGGATAAAATTCGAGCATTTGAGTGAAAAATCAAAAATAGAGAAAAAGCTCATTCGCTCCTTTGAGCTTGACAGCTTTCCAATATTTAGACTTTTCTGATAATATCAGTGATAATATTAATAAATGTGATTTGTTGAAATTGCATAAAGAAGTGTGCTTATACTTAGAGGAGCTGCATAACTCTGTAAATGCAGAGTTTCTGAGTGACCAGTACATGGTGGAACAAATTGGTATGGGTCAAAGATCCATTTGAAGTGTAAGATCCAACAGAGTAGGAATGTTTCATTGGTATGGCTTCAGATTCCACATTGGAACTAATCTTTGAGACACTTCCACTTGCCGAGTTTTGGGAAGCATCAAGAAATAATATCCCCAATTATCTGAAGAGGCTATGAGAGCACTCCTTGCTTCCCCCACTGCCCAGCTGCAAGACGCTGGACTTTCTATATGTACTTCTACTGAAACATGTTGGAGGAGATGGAATGCAGAAGGAGAGTGGAAGCTCCAGCTGTCTTCCATGAAGCCAGACAGCTTGAAGCACAGCTGAGCCACAACTAGCCCCGGCCCCCTACCACTTATAGCTCTTCCCTGAAGAGTTCAGAACACTTCGTCTACCTCTTAACCACTGCCTCCCACAGACTAGGCTCCCTCTACCCCGACCCCAGGAAATTTCCAGCATCTCCTAGGGGTGAGGATCAACCTCCCCTAATCTCCAGCTGTTCCTAGGGGGTCAGGGGTGGTGTTCCCAAACTTCTAACTGTCCCAGGACAAGGGTCCCAACTCCCCCACCCTCTCTCCATTGCCCCCAGGAGCCTATGGCCAAGTAGACATGGTCTAACCTACCCTGAGTGTGGGCCCTCCAAATATAACTGAACCCAGGGCATGGGGTGGGGGTGGGGGGTCTGAGCCTCAAGACCTCTCAAGTCCCTGCCTCCAATTCCCAAAGAGGGTTCTGAGCCCTTTTGCCTGGGACCCCCTTCCCAAATGGATGGGCAGATGATGATGCTCACTGGAAGCAAATTCGACAAAAACAACAACCAAGCATCTTTCATTTTAAAGATGAACCAACTGTAAAATGAACTTTACCCTAAATTTTTACTTTTAAATTAATACATATGTATTTTAAAAATCCCTCAATTTCAATTTCAGTTCATTGCAAATATCGCTAGGCACAACCCATATAAACAAAATCTCTTTTAGGTCCTCAATAATTTTTAAGAATATATAGGGGATTGGGGTGCCTGGGTGGCTCAGTGGGTTAAAGCCTCTGCCTTCAGCTCAGGTCATGATCCCAGGGTCCTGGGATCAAGCCCCACATGGGGCTCTCTGCTCAGTGGGGAGCCTGCTTCCCTTCCTCTCTCTCTGCCTGCCTCTCTGCCTACTTGTGATCTCTCTCTCTGTCAAATAAATAAATAAAATCTTTAAAAAAAAAGAATATATAGGGGACAGAAAAGTTGAACTGCTTTATGCTAAAATGGTGAGGGGTCCTAGTGGCAGCTGGGAGCTAGTGATGCATTAGCCGGGGGTCCCAGTGCCCCCATGCTCTCCCCTGTCCCCAGGAGCCTGTGGCCAAGTGGACAAAATCTAACATACCCTGGGTGGGTGTGGGGGATATAACTGACATTAACATCCTTTTCCAGATTATTCCCCAACTCCAGGCTTCTCTATGACCCTAAAAGAAGGGACTTGACTTCAAAGGACAGCTGAGAATGCTAACAGGGGACCAGGGCTCTGATAAGGGCACATACCCTTTCCCTCTCCCTTTCCGGCTCTCTCTCCTGATGGACAGGACATGGACCCTGAAGCAGGCCGACTTTGGTCTCAGTCTCAGCCCTGCTTTCAGCCAGCACAGGGACTCTAGGCAAGTCTCTCAATTCTCTGGTTTCCATAAAGCAAGAACCCTGCTTGCCTTCCCTTACCGAGACTGTGTTGAGGATTAAACCAAGGAACGGACACAGATCTGTAGAGGCCTTACACATGTATGTGATGAACATTGCCAACAAAGAAGTCCCATACACATGTATGGCCATTCATTTCATAAACATTTACCAAAAATGTGGCCCAATGCAGGCCTTCAAGGCAAAAACAGTAACACAGAGCTCCAGTTTGCAGAAAGCTCTCTGCCTAATAAGGCAGAGGAGCGAATAACTACAAAACTGCATGATGTGGTAGATCTTTGAAATCGTAACCAGTCCCCCCCCCCACCCAAGCTCCTGCTCATGCTCCTTGCTGCCTTATGGAACCCCCTTTCCTTCAGACAACCAGACGGTGCTGCCTGTGGGCTTTGGCAAGGGGACGAGCCCGAAGAATTCAAGAAAAAGAAGGTTTGGGATATTTTGTCTAAAGCCTGGACTTGAGGAAGCCTGGAGGGTTAGAAATGACAAAGTGAGGCAAGATAAAGCTTCCCCTTCCCCTCCAAGACTAGAAACTGGGCTTTGTGGGCACTCCGTAAGGGAGACATCGGTGTGGGGGCCCTGGGGCTCCAGAGAAATGGTCTCAGCCAAGAGGAACCACGTGGAGCAGAGTAGTGCAGAGTTCATTCCAACAAACGCCATCCAACTCGGAACCAGGGGATTTCCTGGAAACTTAGACCTCTGAGCAGCACAGATCAACGGTGCTGGGGACCCACGCTCTCTGTCCTCCTTGGTGTCTGAACTTCGGGTCAACAATCAGCATATTGGCTGCTCATCAGTGGAAGTGGCTCCCATGTGTGCACTCAAGACTTGGCTCAACCACATTCTGACTCTTCTTGCATAGATGACCTTTCTTTCTGGATGGCCCGAGGCTCTGAGTTACTAGGGGGTAGAAGGGAAAGACTCATAGGAGCTTGGGAGGCTGGGGTGATACCAGAAGGAGCCAGCCCAAGATCTCCCCCTGTTACCAGAGAGATAAAAGCTTGAACAGAAATGGGCAGGGAGCAGCAAGAGTACAGAGGAAGTGACTCATTCTTCCAGGCCTTTCTGGGCAGCAAGCGGATGGGAGGAAAAGGGCCAGGGAAGGCTTCACAGAAGAGGTGACATTTGAACTGGGTGTGGGTGTTGGGCCACTGGTCATCTCCACAGAGCTCGGCCTGCCCAGCTGAGGACAAAGAGAGGAACACATTGAGAAGGCACCACTGGGAACCAGATGTCAGGTAGAGAGCCAGCAGACTTCAGCTCTTCTCTAGAAATCGGTGCACGGTTTCTTCCAGAGCCAACCTATTTACCAGATACCAGACACCAACTTATTCACGTTCCTATCCACAGACAAACAGTGATGGATAGCCCTTGCGCTAGCTTTAACGGGTAAGCGGTGAAACAGCAGTGGAAGAGCCACAGGTGATTCACTGAGGATCCATGCCCGTCAGGCACGGTGCTATGCACCTGAGTTCATTAGTCCGTTTCGTCCCATCACGGAGTGTTTTAATCCTGAATTTATAGATAAGAAAGCAGGCTAAAGTTCCTGCAGCTGGCTAAATGACAGAAATAAGACGTGAACCCATAGCTTACACTCTACCTGGACTTCAGCTTGGACATCTTAGAATTTAGTTTGATGTTTACGGAATAAATGCTTGAAAGGGTAAATAAGACCGCAAGCCGTAAGCTCACGTTTGGGGGAAGTGTCCTTCGGCAGCCCCCTGTGCTTACCCGAGTCGGAAAGCCCTGTTGGTCCTCCCTCTAACTGGGACCCCACACCTGTCCACGTGTCTCCATCTTCGCTCCGCCAGCCTGTTCCATCTCTCACCTGGACCACACGCTAGACTGGACACCGAGTACACGATCTTGACAGAAAGAAAGCTGGTCCCTGCCACTGAGTTTCCCATAGTCAGAAAGGGCAGCAGGTAGAATCCGCTCATTGTCCCCAACACCCACCTCGTCCCTCTGCTGAATCCCTGGTTTTTAGCTAGGTGACTAGATGCTCAGAATAAAGACTGGGTTGCTAGCGTGCTTTGTAGCTGCCTGTGGTCATGTGACCAGGCTCTGACCAATGGGATTTGATTGGACCGAGCACCTGCAACTTTGGGCTCCAGTCCTTAAAGGGAAAAGGAAAAGGACTCTCCTTCCCCTTCCATCCCTTCCACTGGCAGGAATAAGGATATTGTGTTGAGCTATTTTGGGGCCACATAAGTGAGGCCACACCTAAGGGATGGCAGAACCAGTGAGTCTGTGAAGCTGAGCTGCCCTTCCAACTCCAAGTTTTACATGAGAGAGGAAGAAATTTCTGTCAAGTCATTTGGAGGTTATATATACACCCAAATAAATACAGGGGAAGAAAAGATTGAAAAAAGCCATCACTCAAGTATATAATCTGTATAAGTACAAATTATAATAAATGCAGTGAAAACCACATAGCATTTTCCCTGAGAGAATAGAATTTGTGGGGGAGGGGCTGACTTATAATTGTCAGTTAAGGAAGGTTTCTAGCTTAGTTCAGGCTACTATAACAAATCCCACAGACTGGGTGGCTTCAACAACAGACATTTATTTCTCACAGTTCTGGAGGCTGGGACGTCCAAATGAAGGTGTTAGCAGATTCTGTGTCTGGCAAGAGTCCTCTCCTGGCTTGTAGATGGCTGCCTTCTCGTTGCGTCTTCACATGGCTGAGGAAGAGTGGGTTCTGGTCTCTTCTTGTTTTTATAAGGGTGCTAATCCCATTGTAAGGGTCCTGCTCCCAGGACCTCATCTAAACCGAATTACCTCCCAAAGGCCCCACCTTCAAATACCATCACTTTGGGAGTTAGCACTTTGAGACATGAACTTGAGGGCTGAGGAAACTTCATTCATATCAGCTAGGCTGAGAAAGAGATACTTAAGCTGAGACAGATTGCATGGGTAGGATTTGGTTGGGGAAAAATAGAGGAGCAAGGAAGGAGAATCTGTGAAGATTCCGAGACCATCAAGAATTTAGCCACTGCTGGAACCCCAAGAAGGACCATGAGAACAGGGGCCCTCTGTTCCAAACCATCAGTCACTTCTCAGGCTCGCCATCCTCCCCCTACCGTGGGAGATAAGAGCCTGGGCCCTTCATAACCTAGACATCAGGCCGCACAATGACTTCTGTCCAAATACCTCTTGAGGGGATGGGCCAGTGCCTCTAGAAAGATCTGGAAGCCAGACGCAAACCTTCTCCCAGGAAGGAGCCCCCCAGAGTCAAGCCAGAGAAGCCAAGTCTGCAGTTGGGGCCCAGGAGGAGCATGGGCCTGGGAGGAAGGGGAAGCCAGTCTGGAGGAGAGGAGAGGAACCAGACCGGTGTGTAACCTGAGGCTCTGAGGTGTTGGGGGTTAGCCGCATGCTCAGAGCTGCTCTGTGTTGAGGGCTTCATGTGTGAGTGTGTGTGGTTAGGGGTTTATTGCCCACTTCTAAACTATGCTGGGCACAATGACAAATTCTCTCAATACAGAATCTCTCTGAATCCTCACACACTGACTGACGTTATGAAGAAGGCATTATCTCCATGTTAAAAATGAGGAGGCTGAGGCTCAGAGAAGGGAAGGTCACCCACCTGGTCCAAAGTCACCCAGTGGGAGGTGCTGGCCGGGGGCGGGGGATAGATCTGGGGCTCATCTGACTTAGCTCCCAAGTTCATGTGAGGTAACACAACACATTCACCCCGTCAGAAGACCACTTGGGCAGGGCGTGGAAGATTCTTGGCTTAGTAACCAAAGATGGTCCACAGCTGTGTTCAGTTCGGCTGGTCCATGATCTAAACAAACACACAACTGAATTGAATGCCTACAAAGAATGGACTTTGTAGATCGTCATAATGTCCCCCCACTCATTCTCATCTACTCCCTTCCCTGGTCCCAGAGACATTTCAGTGTTAACATGACCTTCACTCTAGAAAAACCCTTCTTTAGCACCAGATGCCAGTTGAGGAAGCTTGCCTGAGCCCCTTTTCCAGTCACTCTGGGAATCCATCAGAGACTTGGAGCCTGAGTCGTTGTGTAATACGTTACATATCGAATATCTAGTATCTACAACACAATATCTTTCCCATCATGGAGGGTAACACATGTAGGCAAGGATCCCGCCCACGGCAAGCAAGTGAAGAAAGACTGGGCTGGCTGGGTCCTTGCCTGTTGTTCTTTAGGAACAAGGGGGCAGTTGTGTTCTCCAAAGCTAGAATACGGCAGGTAGGCAGCTGGGACACACTGAGGTACAAGGTTCGAGGGAGCATGCAGAGAGTGTCTGTGTCTTTTTCCTGCATTTTGCCCAGCTTGCTGGCTCTGTGGCCGCCAGACGCTTGAGTCTTAACCCCTGGGTTTCCCCGTCCGTCGTACACCCTATCTGTCCGGTCTGGAGTTTAACCAGACACCGTCATTAGGCCCAGAGTTTTCTTTGCAAAGCATTGGCCCCTGGATCCCTGGAGTGTTTGGCAGCACAATTTGCAGGCCCCTCTTGCCATTTAGAATAGCAACCATTTAGTTCAAGGGGATAGTTAAAGGACTTTTGAGTTCCTTTGGTTGCAAGTTGCCTTGGGCAAGGGAAGTCATTTTCCTGAACTCAAAATAGCCATCTCTGTGTTAACTACTCTTTTTTTTTTTAGATGAAAGCAATGACATTTTTTTTAAACCAAGATAAATTTATGTTGTCCATAGTATGTCTAGTGAAAACCTATAATCGAGGGGCTTATGCTTCCTGAATGCCTTGAAAATTAAAGTTTAGCATAAAAGATGGGATTGAGTGCAGGCGGGATCCCTGAGAAGGAAAACAGCACCCCTCTCTGTTAACTTGGGCTTCCAAGGAAGGCAAAAGTCTCATCCTTCACCCAAACCTCACCCCTTGAAAAATAAGTTATGCTCCAATGAAATAAGCAGGAAGGGGTGGGGCTCCCGGGTTTATGAAATTTCAACTCATTCAAAAGTGAAACACATTTTGCCTAGGGTCACAGTCTAATCGCCTCTGAGTAAGCAGGTCCTGAACATGCTATTCTTCAAAATCTCCAACCTGCTTCCCTGTGCCTGTTTTGAATTTCCTCTTCTCTAACGTATATTTATATCCTGCCTGTTACAAGCCGACAAGAACAATCACTAGCACTATCTGTTTCCTTTCAGATCCTGGTGTAACTCGCTTACCTTCTTCCCACGGTCCCCCCCCCTCTCCCCGCCCTTGAAATAAACCAGTCTCATAAAGATGAAGGGAGAAGAGAGGTTGTACTTTGGGACTTTATTAAATCAAACAACAATCACCACAAAACTAAGGTTTGGTGCTGGGTGCATGACGGGGTGTAGTAAATTCCCACGTTAATTTATTTCTTCCCTCAAGAATTTACGATGTATCGGCGCTGTGCCAGGTGGTGGGAACAAAATGGAGAACATGACATGGTCCCTTTTCCTCAAGAAACTCACGTCTAACGGAGCATGGGGACAAAAAAACACACACCTCAGATGCCTACAAGCGACGGCAGTGTGAGTGAGCTGGACGGTTGCTGCCTTTTCAGGTTGTAGGCCAGAGGAGGAGGAGGGAGGGTTTCTGTTGATTTGACTTGATTGAAGTTGTCAGGCCATTCTCTTTACTAACAATAGTGTATTAGGGATTCCTTAGAGGCAAAACAAAGCTTTCTGTGGACAATTGCCATCTGCCCAAGATCACCAGCGCCTCTGGCTTTAGCTCAAGCCATGTGATCTTCCACTCATTTTCCTAATCCCCGGACAGGAGGAGAGGAAGACAAAGCACCGGAGAGCTGGAAGGTGGGAGCAGGGCAAGAAGCTCGTCTTTGAGAAGGTTCTCTCTCCCGTGCTCATGGCAGCAGAGGTCTTGGAATGGCCCATGCGGGAGCTCTCCCAGGAGGGGAGGCTGGTCTGCCATGAGGACACGGGGCATCAGGGAGGGCAGAGGCCCAGCACCCAGGCCATGGCTCCCCTGCCCGGCACCCATGGCAAATAGCAGCAGCTGCTCTCTGAGGGCCTGACCTCAACCAGCCTTCCTCCTCAGAATCAGACACAACAATGATGACTGCCTCAACTGCCCTAGGGGCCCAAGGGAGAAGTTAATCCATTCTCATCCGTGCCCCAGGGCATGGGGGCTTCCTTGTCTGAGGAACCCCACATGCAATCCGACAGTCCTCCTCCATGGGTGACACGAGGCTGCCACTATATATACACTATGTATGTATACACATACACACTAGAGTGATTCAACACTTCCATACATCACTGGGTGCTCATCACGACAAGTGTCCTCCTTAATCCCCATTGTCTACCCTCCCATCCCCCACCCCACATCCCCTCTGATAATTCTCGGTTTGTTCTTAATAGTTAATAGTCTGTTTTTTGGTTTTGTCTCTTTTATTTTGCTCATGTGTTTTGTTTCTTAAATTCCACATATGAGTGAAATCACATGACATTGGTCTTTCTCCAACTTTTTTCACTCGACATTATACTCTCTAGATCCATCCATGTTGTTGTGAATGGCAAGATATCGTTCTTTTTTATGGCTGAGTAATATTCCATTGTATATATACCACATCTCTATGTATTCATCAATCAATGGACACTTGGGCTCCTTCCATAAATGGGCTATTGTTGATAATGCTGCAATAAACATAGGGGTGCATCTATCTTTTTAAATTAGCTTTTCACATAAGATTTTATTTAATTCTCCTTGGCCACCCTGTCATATTCGAGAGGGGAGGGCTCATGATGAGAAAGCTGAGGTGCAGAGAAGTTAAATTACTTAATCAAAGTCACCACACCAGACAGAGGACCAGAATCCAGGCCTGTGCTTTCCACCATACCAGGACCAGACCATGGCATCTCATTTTGCCAACAAAGTGAAACTATGCCAATAACAACCCACAGAGGCCATATTTTTTTTTTTCCAAATGAGCCCATCCCTTCTGAGACATTCCTTTTTTTTTTTTTTTTAAGATTTTATTTATTTGACAGAGATCACAAGTAGCCAGAAAGGCAGGCAGAGAGAGAGGAGGAAGCAGAGAGAGGATGAGCAGAGAGCCTGATGTGGGGCTCGATCCCAGTACCCTGGGACCATGACCTGAGCTGAAGGCAGAGACTTTAACTCACTGAGCCCACCCAGGCATCCCACCTTCTGAGACATTCTGAAGGGATTAGAAATATGTCCCAGATCCAAGGCAGCCAATCCGTAGTCTGAGAAACTACTTAGGATGTGGGCCAACTAAAAAAGATGAGTTGGGCTAAGTAGATTCCCTCTTTCAGGATTATGAAGCACTAATTCAATAGTAGAGCAGAAAGGCCCTGTGAGTCATGGATAATCAGAAGAGGTGGGACTAGACACCACGGGGCCCTGGAGCCCATGAGAAGATGGTCCCTGTACCTGTTTCTGGTTTGGACCTGCTCCAATTCCAATTCAAACCCTTCTGTATCCTTAAAATCCCCTCCCCAGGTTTTCTGAGAAACTTGGGTGTGTCTCTTCATGGCAGCTGTATCATAAAGTCATGATCTGTGTGGTCCAGTTTTGAAGCAGAGTTATGGTTAAAGAAACAAAATTCATGCAAAAAAGTAATGTCCCAAAACCTGGTAGTTACCAAACACCTGAATATTTTTCACCCTGAACACCCCCTGTCCTTCCATACTGCAGCTGCACGGGTCCTTAAGAAGCCCCCTGGGAAGACACTCTAGCCCTCTCTCCCATGTGCATTTCATTGTCTTCCCCCCTTCTTCACTGTCTTATAATTACCCATCAGAGAAGCCCAAGAACTGGTCTTACCAGACAAAGTCCTCCTCGGAAGGTGGAGGAGGATAAAAACCTAAGTAGTACAAGTCAGAATCCTCCTTAATGAGCAGGGGGTAGGAAAACAGATGACTACACTCCCATTTCAATCACTTTTTACCCTGTTGTCACACAGCCAAGAAAAAAGCCCTTAACTAAAACAGAACCTAATTCTGAAATCCTGGTCTCTGTAGGTATATGCCATATACCTGTGAGTATATATTATATATATGCTCATATATACATACACACACACACACACATATATATACATATATATATGTATATATATATACATATGCCATATACCATAGAGCCAATATTAGGAACTGTGTTTCTGTGGTGTACCCACACATCTGAATTTTCTGTGGGCCACACCCATCAAATGAACTAGATGGACTAAATGATCGTTATCCAGACGAAAACAGCTAGTGAAGATGCAGCAGGATTGGGATGAGTGGGAGGAGATGCGGCTGAGGGGGGTTCCCTGCTTTGTCCTGGGAGGTGTGGCGGGAAGTGGTCTGTAGACAGAGCAGAGGGAGTGAGGAGGTGGGACGTGAGCCTTCGGGAAGCAGGAGGTGGCAAACAGGCTGGAGCACCATCTGCCCAGGCTCCTCTCTCCAGCCGGTCCTGCAGTGCCAGCTGTGGGCTTCTTCTGGGCAGCTCACAGCGGGGAAGGGAGCCTCAAAGGGCACTTTGACTTTACCCAGCTCCAAAGGAGGCTGCCAAAGATGACAGGCCTAGAGTGGAGGTCATGCCATGCCAGAAACTCCCTCCCAGAATGGAAGGCAGGGACTGTCCCTTAACA
Organism: Mellivora capensis; assembly: GCA_004024625.1. Lineage (NCBI taxonomy): Eukaryota > Metazoa > Chordata > Mammalia > Carnivora > Mustelidae > Mellivora > Mellivora capensis. The sequence goes on along the minus strand of PISX010002777.1, from coordinate 84,753 downwards.
AAGAGGCTCTCCCTCACAGGAGGACATCTTGGGAACTGTGCCTGAGAGTCTGTGAAATCCTTCACAGAGCCCCAACTAACAAAACAGTCCCAGCTCACTAAGCCCAGGCTGCTTAGAGCAGCATCTCATCTACACTGAGCATAGCTAAGCATCAGGAACCATTCCAAATCACAGCAGGGTTGCCAAGATAGGCTTCCTAGTGTCTACCTACTGATACTCACGGGAATTGGTCTTCTGGGTGCAACTACCATTTATGGGTTGGTAGCTGGTCAATGCCAGACACCTTGCCCACCTTTCCTTTCATTCCTTCTTCCCTCCCCACCGTGCAGGAGGCATTATTGTGTGCATCTCATGGATGAGGAAACCAAGCCATGGGAAAATTAAACAACTTATTCAAACTCCCTTGGCTATTAAGTCATAGAGCAAGGATTTGAACCCAGCTCTCTCTGACTCTCAACCTGAGCATCTTTGGAAGTGTCGGTGGTTGGGGTCAGAGTTCTCTGCATCCAGGATTTGACCATCAGGTCAAATCAAATTGACTGTGGTAAAAGTGAGCCCCGTTAAAGCGCTATGGCCCTACTACCTCACCCTATATCTGAAGAAAGCTGGACACCCACCTTCCACCTCCCCTTGTCCAGTGACCAACATGGGCAAACTCCATCAACTACAATGCCTTCAGGTCTACAATTCTCTACCAACCACCCCCGCTCCCCCAGCCCCAATCTCGGCCAGATATTCTACTCTGATTTTTAACCCCGTTTTCAGCCATATCCTTTTTTTGGAATATGTTAGCAGATCTCAGTTTTCCCAGCTCACCCTGGGGTAAACACTCATTTAGATCAGAACACACCCCACTGGCTGCCTTGGGAAGAAGCCCAATGGTCCAACTCTGACCTCTGCGCTGTAAGCCACAGTGTTGCTCACTGCCTTGTGGCCCTTACACCCCACCATACCTCCTCAGTAGAGAGTGTGGTGAGAACATGCTACCCAATCTTTTGGTGGCCTAGCCTTTCCTTCCTGCCAGCCTCTGACCTTGTGCTGTCCCAACAATTCTGGTCTGAATGGGCATTTCCTATCGGTGACTGGGTTCCTGCTTCCAGCCTTCCCCTTCCCACTCCCAACAGCCATTCATGCACAGTTTCCATTGTAGCCACCACACCCTCCTGTTGAGCACCTGACTTTGACTCTTCCAAGTTCTCAGTTTCAAAAGTAAAAATGAGTACTACAAAAGGAAAGTTTCTCAGGTGCTCATTCAGAATCTATTTCTCCTTTATGTTAATGATTTTACTTTTTAATTAAAGTATAATATGCATATAGAAAGTGCATAAATAGTAAGTGCTCTGTGAATTATCCCAAAGTGAATACATCTCTGTGTATACCTCTCTGGTTAAGAAATAAAACATCAGTGGCTAGTATCAAAAAGACAAGGAGGGGCACCTGGGTGGCTCAGTCAGTTGGGTGTCTGACTTCTGCTCAGGTCATCATCTCGGGGTCCTGGGATCAAGCCCCATGTCAGGCTCCCTGCTGAGTGGAGAGTCCTATTCTCCCTCCCCCTCTGCACCTTCTTCCTGCTCATGCTCTCTGTCTCTCTGTCTCTCAGACAAATAAAATCTTAAAAAAAAAAAAAAAGGACAAGGAATGGACACCTGAGTGGCTCAGTTGGTTAAGTGTCTGACTCTTGATTTCCACTCAGGTCATGATCTCAAGGTCATGAGATGGAGCCCTGTGTTGGGTTCCATACTCAGCAGGGTGTCTGCTTCTCTCTCTTTCTCCCTCCTTCTCTCTCCAACTCCACCACTCGCACACATTTTCTCTTTAAAAAAGAAAAAGGTAAGGAATAAGAAGTGTTGGTGAGGATGGAGAAGAGGGAACCCCTGTGCACTGTTGGTGGGAATTAAACTGGTGCAGCCATGAGGAAAACAGTAGGGGCAGTCCTCAAAAACTTAAAAACACAAGTACCATATGATCCAGAAATTCTACTTCTGAATAGAAGTAGAATTTGAAAACAGAAAATGAAAACACTAACTTGAAAAGATACACATGCCCCTATGTTTATTGCAGCATTATTTATAATAGCCAAGATATGGAAACAGCCCAAGTGTCCATCAATAAGTGGATGGATAAAAAAAGATGTGGTGTATACAATAGAATATTACTCAGCCATAAAAAAGAATGAGATCTTGGGGCGCCTGGGTGGCTCAGTGGGTTAAAGCCTCTGCCTTCGGCTCAGGTCATGATCCCAGGGTCCTGGGATCGAGCCCTGCATTGGGCTTTCTGCTCAGCAGAGAGGCTGCTTCCTCCTCTCTCTCTGCCTGTCTCTCTGCCTACTTGTGATCTCTGTCAAATAAATAAATAAAATCTTAAAAAAAAAAAAAAAAAGAACAAGATCTTGTCATTTGCAACAAGAATGGACCTAAAGGGAATTATGCTAAGTGAAATAAGTCAAAGATGAATACCACATGACTTCGCTTATATGTGGAATCTAAAAAACGAAACAAGTGAGCAAACAAAATCGGACCTGTGAATACAGAGAACACGGTTGCCAGAAGGAGGTGGATGGGAGGATGGGCAAAATGAGTGAAGGGGATTAAGAGGCATAAACTTCCAGTCATAAATACGTGACGAGATTAAAACAACAGTATAGGGAATATAGCCAATAATGTCATAATGTTGTATAGTGATAGAAAGTGATGACACTTGACAAGGTATACAATTGTTGAATCACTGTGTTGTACATCTGAAACTAATTGAACACTGTATGCCAACTGTGCTTCAATAATAAAAAATAGGAAAAAATAGAGTATTAGTGATACATCATAAGACCCATTGTGCTCCTTCCCAATCATATCTTTGTCCTCCTTCCTAAAGGTAGACCCATCCTAATTAATAACACCTTAGATTAGTGTTTGTTTGTTTGTTTGTTTGTTTCGAGAGCATGCGTGTGTGAGTGGGGGCAGAGGGAGAGGGAGAGAGAGAATCTCAGGCAGGCCCCATGCTCAGTGCGGAGCCCCACCGGGGGTTCAATTTCACGACCCCGAGATCATGACCTGAGCAGAAATCAAGAACCAGACACTTAACTGACTGAGCCACCAAGGCACCCCTACCTTAGGTTAGTTTCTGAATGTTTCTGATTTATATTTGAATGGAATCACACAATGTATGTTCTGTTGCATCTAGTTTCTCTTTTCAAATGAGATTTATTAGTATGTCTTCAGGCAGCTGTAGTTTCTTTTCATTTCTATGGAGTACTCCATTGTGTGGATAAGCCTTAATTAATTAATTTATTCTATTGTTGATGATATTTGGGTTATTTCTACTTTGGGATTATTTAAAAATAATATTGATAAATATACACACATATATAAGTGTGTATGCATATATTTTTATTGTGAACATCTATAATTATATATAAAAATGGAATAATATAATGAATGTAATATACCCAAAAATCAGCTTCAAAAATTATCAATGTGATCAATATGGCTTTATCTTTACTCTCCCATCAGTGTTCTCTCACTTAGATTATTTTGAAATGAATACTAACATCACATAATTTTATTTCTAAATACTTGAGTGTACATCTCCTAAAGATGGATACCCTTTTAAAAAACAAAAAAACATTATCCCATCTAAAAAAAAAAGTAATTTCTTAATATCATCTCCCATCCAAGTAATAACTAGGCCTGACCCTGCTTAGCCAATATCATCAAATATGTAGCCTGCATTTACATTTCCTGATTGTCCTATATCTTTTTTTTTTTTTTTGCATTAAAAAAATGGATCTAAAAAGTTCCAAGGGTACCTGGGTGGCTTAGTCATTAAGCATCTGCCTGCAGCTCAGGTCATGATCCCAGGGTCCTGGGTTCGAGCCCTGCATCGGGCTCCCTGCTCCACGGGAAGCCTGCTTCTCCCTCTCCCACTCCCTCTGCTTGTGTTCCCTCTCTTGCTATCTGTCATAAATAAATAAGATCTTTAAAAAAAAATGTTCCAAAAGTTGCAATTGATTGATAAATCTCTTCTGTCTCCTAATTTGTATTTTCCCCTCTATTTCTCTCTTTTTGATCCTTGTACATTTTTAAAAAGATTATTTATTTATTTATTTGACAGACAGAGATCACAAGTAGGCAGAGAGACAGGCAGAGAGAGAGAGGAGGAAACAGCCTCTCTGCTGAGCAGAGAGCCCAATGCAGGGCTCGATCCCAGGACCCTGGGATCATGACCTGAGCTGAAGGCAGAGGCTTTAACCCACTGAGCCACCCAGGCACCCTGATCCTTGTACATTTTTGTGGAAGAGACTAAGTTGTTTGCTATGTGGAGCTTCCCATATTCTGAATTTCTTCCGACTGCAACCCCAGTTTGTCCCTGCCCCTGCATTTCATGTGGACTGGAAGTTAGATCCGGAGGCTTGATCAGATTCAGGTTTGGTTTTCAAGGCCACTTTACAAGTTGTAGTGTATATTTCTATTCGGAGACATCTGATTGGTGATCTTTCTTTTGTAAGGTTGTTATGTACTGCTGATCCCTTTTTTAAAAATATAGATGTACTCTGACTTTTCTTTCAACTCAGATTTAGAATTACAGGATATTTTTCTCCTTTTTCTTCTGTCGAAGTGCAGTTGATCTACAGTATTACAGCCGTTTCGGGTGTACAACATAGCGATTTGACAATTACATACATTATGAAGGTCCCTCCATGTTGAGTGTTCCTACCCTCTGCCACCACACAACGTCATTACAATATTATTGACTATGTTCCCTATGCTGCACTTTAGGATTACAAGGTTTTTAAATTTAACTTCATTGATCTTAAAAACTCTGTCTCCTTCCAGTCATGCCAGACGTCTCCATTCTCAATGATACCACATCACGGAAACCATTCTCTTTGCCTTATAGTGGACAGAGAGCAGTCTCAGAATATCAAGTCAAATGCTATTCCCAGCAATGGGGTCCCTGAAAGCAGTGAAAACTTTTTTTTTTGTAGCTCCTTTTTTTCCTTAGAGTTTATGTCACTGGTGATGTCTGGTCAAATCACGGAGTTTTAAAGAAAGCTCCTTCCTTCCTGTGTGATGGTGACATGATTACGCCATTAACTGGATGCACAGGTAGGTTCGTTGATTTCCTTTCACTTTTGAAGTGTACAAATTGTTTTTCTAATTTAGTTTTAGCAAGTTAAAATACTTAGTTTAATAATTTAATAAGATAAAATAGCTGCATGGTCCCACAGTCAAATGTGCCAGATCTATTTTTCACTTCCTTTGGACTTAGTTTGATCTAAACACTTTGGAACTTTTTTTTTCCTTTTTTCTAAGTAGGCTCCACATCCAACATGGAGCCCAACGTGGGGCTTGAACCTACGACCCTGAGATCAGGACATGAGCTGAGATCAAGAGTCCATTGCTCAACCCACTAAGCACCCAGGTGCCCCTGGTACTTTTTTTTTTTTTTTTTTTTTTTTTTTTTTTTTTTTTTTTTTTTTTGAGCAAGAGAGAGAGAAAGAGAAAGAGAGAGAGAAAGCCTGAGGAAGGGGAGAGGGACAGAGAGAATCTTAACCAGGCTTCATGCTCAGTGCGGGAACCTGACACAGGGCTCGATCTCACAACCCTGAGATCATGACCTGAGCAGAAATCAAGAGTCTGACACTCAACCAACCGAGCCACCCGGGCCCCCCATTTCTTAAGTTAAAAAACTTGCCCAAGGAAATAGAGGTGTTAAGTGACAGTATCACGATGAAACCCAGCTCTTCAGGATTTCCATTTTTTAGAAAAGATCTTATTTGTTATTTCTCCAATTATGAAAGCAGCATATTTGTAACCAGTAGAACAACACTGAGCTGGCCTCTCTGTCTTCTCGGACCTGGGAGCAGCTCTCCTGCCACAGCCCCTCGTCCCCTGAAAATGTACGCCTGTGCAAAGTTCGTCTCCACCCCGTTCTTGGTCAGGAGCACCTCTCAGCTCTTGAGCTGATCACTGTCTGCAGTGGTGCTAAAACCACCTGAGACACCGACAGATGAGGCACCCTATAAGGGCCTCAGCATCTCAGCAGCCCCACATCCCCTGACCTCACTTATTCCTAGCCGCAGCTTCCAAACCAGCGCCATTTCAAGGGATAGCCATACAGCAGCCAAGTTCATTGGGGCTGGGGCTGCCACGGTAGGGGTGGCTGGCTCTGGGGCTGGAATTGGGACTGTGTTTGGGAGCCTCATCATTGGTTATGCCAGGAATCCCTCTCTGAAGCAACAGCTCTTCTCCTACGCCATTCTGGGCTTTGCCCTCTCGGAGGCCATGGGCTCTTTGGCCTGATGGTGGCCTTTCTCATCCTCTTCGCCATGTGAAGGAGCCATCTCCACCTCCCATAGGTCTTTCTCCCGTGTCTCGTCTGCCCTGTATATTCCTTTTCCTATACTTCCCCAGGCAGCCTGGGGAAAGTGGTTGGCTCAGGATTTGACAGAAGGAAGACAAATAAATACTGTATTAATAATAGCTTAAAAAAACAAAACAAAACACTGAGCTGTATCAAGAAAAACCACCTTTCTCCATCTCTTACTCCATCCCCTGAGAGGATTAGTGTTAATGCCCAGGTACCGGTCCTCCCATATTTCTCTCCTTATTCATCCATTTAAACATAGAGACCTTTATGAACAGGGTTTTTAGGTTGTTTATTTGCTGTGAATGAAATAGGTTGATATCACAGTATTTTTCTGGACAATTCCATATCTGTTATCACATCTCTATATCAGTAAATGTGAATGTAAACTTTCCCTCTGATTTCCCACCTACGCACAGTGCATACAGAATGTAGAACAATTGAGATCAAATTAAGTATAGAGTATTCTTCTTAGCCAGATTTTACTTTTTCTCTTCTATCTACATTCCTCTCACAACTTGTGTCACCTCTCCCTCCATATATATGCACAGAAAATCCATGTTAACCATGAGTGGGATTCCGTCCACACTTTTTTCCATGTTCAAACATCCTACGGAAATATGTCAAAAGTACACACGAACATGTGGGTTTTTGTCATTGTCTATTTTGTGGAAATGAGATGAATTATACACATTTCTGTATGTACAGCTTTTCTCAGGAATATCTCCCAGCAATCCATCCAAGTCAAATGATACAGCCATTTCTTCCCTTCAGTGCCTGCTTAATGTGGTGCAGCTGTGTCAAAATTTATTCACCCTTTCTCATAGCGATGGGCCCATTTATTTCTATTTTTGTCGTTATAAAACACTAACAGCAATCAACTGCTGCACTTAATATTCTTGTACATACGAGCTTACATATTTGCACTTCTCCAGGTTGAAAGTAATTTCTATGTAAAAAGATCTAAAAACTTCAGTGATCCAAGAAAGGTTCTGCAATCTGGCATTACTGTCAATAAAACATAAATGATGTGAAAAACTCAGGTATAACAAAAAACCCCCAATGTTTTTGATGAAATGAAGACAAGAAAAATAAATGGCATAGGCTAGATGTAAATACTTTGTGGGTTATATTTGTCCTTATTTTGTTATTTATCCCCAAATCATCAACCCCTCAATAAAATACCTCAACATTTAAAGTATTAATTAGACTCGAACATTTTTGATATCTTCCCCCACTTTACGTCACACTCCACTCATAACTTTTCATGTATCTTTCCCCTTTTCGTTATAAAGATGTATTTGTTGAGACAGGAAGCGAGAACATTTTATTCTACAAGTTTGTCAGTTAGCTTGTCTTGTAACTTTCATTGTTTAGATATATGGTAAGTGAGCCTCAGCCGTGCTCTCCCGCCCAGGCCCTTCATGAGGGGCTGATCCGCTTTGGGTCCCAGACTATCGCTCATCTATGAATTTGTTCCCTCTTCATTCACTTGACACACATCTGCTTCATGTTTTCTATAAGCCAGGCATTGGAATAATTTCATTCTTTCCATAAACATTGAGTGTCACTGGGGTGCCGAGGACTGGTACTAAGGACACTTGGTTTAATGTGATCTGATTGTAATCAGAAAGCACGCAAGCCCATTAAAAAATATAGAAAAAAAAGAAAAAGAATTCAAACATTGTACAGGTGTTGAAGGAGGGTGCAGTCTAGGGGATGAGAAGCACACAGAGAAGAGAGAACCTCAATCTGGGGATGTTGGCGGCATCTTCATAGAGGAGGAAGTGATATTTGGGGTGGGACTTAATGGCTGAGTTTGGCTGAGTGCTGGCACTGGGTGTCAAATAAATATAGAATGTATATTATATAAATAAAATATATATTTATATTAATTGATAATAGACAATTTATATATAATATTTATACTATAGTTAGTAAACCAAAATGCAGTTTGTATTTATAACTATGATCTAATATGACATAAGAAAGAAGTATATTTAAATATATAATTCATTCTACAAATATATAATAAATATATATAATCCATATTATATAGAGAAATTTGGGGCCATAGGAAAAATACAGGTGAAAAATGAAAGCTAACCTGGGGAAGTATTGGCTCCCTTTAGGGTCTTACCACTTTATTAAAATGTTGATGAAACCTGTGGGGAGAGACAGGAATTTGGGGGTGAAGGAAGGACAGGACTGAAGAAATCGCCATCTTGAAGGAGGGGATGGTCGCTTGTGGGATTTCAGGCCTGTGGCTTGATTATGGTAGAAACTCAGATCACCTGGGCCAGAAGCCAAGGTTCTGTCCACGCTGGTGAAATGAAGATAAGGACCAAGCAATTAGCTGGTGAACTTGGCTTAAGCTGATCGTTCTGGTCATTGACATAATTCACCCCAAAGCAAACCTCAGCAGCAGGTTGATGAGACCAACGTCATGTTATTGCATTGGCCTCCTGCTTTGCTGGCTGAGGCTTTCCAAGGCTCCCTCCGACCACCAGGACTCTTCCCAGGAGCTGCCTGCTCATGCATGAAAGAGCTTCTGCCTGCAGGTGTTTTTCTGACCCACTACCTCAGTCTAGAATATTCCCTTTAGCTATTATTGCCCACAGCACCCAACTCTCTCACACCCCCACTGCTCAATGATCTCACCTCCCCAAGACGGCAGCCAAGATTACTGGGGAAATTCCCGCTCTGGTGATGTGCACACAACAGAGGGAGCAGAGGAGCTTCTGGCCCATCCTTCTAACCAGAGGAGGAATTCCACCTCCCCTCCTGGCAAGAATTATACTCCCCCACCTGAGTAATCAGAATGGAACAAATTTTGAAAATCATAATAGATTGAACCCCTTTCATGCATGAATCCAGGAGAGTTTTGCAGCTGCGAGTAAAATGATAGAAAACAACTTCAAATGGGTCTATTAAGAAATCCAAATTAGGTCAGTGGTGAGAGCCCCAATAGAAAATCTAAGCCAATAATTGGGTTTTTCTCAACTGCAGTGAGGAATCTTCCACATTTTGCCTTCAATTCTTTTCCTCTGTTTGCATGGACAGCGAAGGAGGATATTGCTTAATCTATAAACAGAAGAAATCAAGGATGGGTGATTAGGAGACTAAGGGCTGCTTCTCCAATAAAGATGCGTAATCCTTTGCCCATTTCTACCTGAGCCCATTCCAAACGCGGCACACCTTGCCTGAGGGAGCAGTGAATTCCCAGGAGGAAGATCCTGGAACACTAGGACAAACAGCAATGAGTTCCTCCGTCCTTTCCCATGGCCAGTCACTACCCAGGGTAAGGCAGCCCTGGAGAAAGGCAGACCTCCAAATGTCTCAAATATCCCAAGGCCTGTTGGACACAGAGTTCAAGTTATCATTAGTATTTGCGACCTGAAGTGTCAACATGGCCCCCAGCAGATTAGGGGGATCAGTTAATAAATTGAATCTGGCTTCAGTGTGAGTCCATTGGGTCCATGGACAAACCTAGTACTGTTTTCTTCAGTCTCCAAATGTGTAATTTTAATGGATCTACTTGGCACTTCACTGAACAGCCACACTGGTCCCTTGGTCAAGAGCTATCATTGTGAGAAAGATTAAGTGGAAGCTTTTGAAACGGCCTCCTCCCCACAGTCAACATGGTCAATCCAAAGTAATACTGTACCCTTGCAGAGACAGCAGATTATGCCTTCCTTAAAGAGGGGCAGTAATCCCTTACCACGCTTACTTCAAAAGCAAATGCATCCCGGAGGATGACAGCGGACTCTCGCAGTGGGTAGCCTCATTGTAACCGCTGTGTCAGAAGGAGGATCTTAGTTAGATTAAACCGTCATGGTCTCAGGCACATGGCATGTCTCCATTGATCTGGTGAATCTGAGTTTTTTCTTTTTTTATCCCTATTAGAAAGGAGAATGAGAAATAGTTTGAATTCACGTGAAATGCACACCAGCATACACTTAAAGTCTTGCCCCATAGAGAAGGATAAAACTATATGCTAAATGAGCATCAGCACCCAGCTGATAGATGCCAAAGGGACCTGGACCAGCTACACATTTCAAAGGACATCACAATGGGTCACTGCACTGATGGCATCCTGTTGATCAGATCAGATGAGCAAGAAGTAGCAAAAATGCGGGAGGTCCTGGTAAGTCACGTGTGTTCAGGAGGATGGGAGGTAAGTCCTGTGAAGATTAAGTGCCCACCATGTCAGTGAATTCTGCCTAGTTTTGAAGGCAAGTGGACAAAGGCACAGATACAGCCTGAGGAGGGCGGCGTGCCTAGGAGCTTGGGCACTTGGAAGGTCAGGTCATGCCTCCAAGTCAGCCATCTAGATCAGCAGAGATGCTAGCTGAGGGTGAGGGCACTCCAGGATGGAATGTGGAGGAGGGAGACCACGAGTATTAGTTACTACCTGGGGACAGGCTGCAGTGGCAGCGGCTGGTGCTTCCCCCTTTGCTTTTTCCTTTCTACAAAGGGGCCCAGGGCCAGATGGTAGGGGAACCTGAAGTATCCTCTCCTTTGGGACTGAACATCTTCTGGCTGTTGCTGGAAGTGCTGATGACTGACAGCTCGTCTGGGTTCCACACCCTGCACCTCCATGGATGCCTCTGTCCTTAGCAGAAGAAAGTTCCTCCCCTCGGGTCCTGTCTCCTTACCTGAGCAGCCTGCAGGCGATGACTAGTTAACACTGGGCTGTAAATGCCTGGCCTCTTTGCCCCAAGTGAGACCCACTCCTCAGTACCATCCCAGCTCCAGAGTCTCCCCGAATGGGCTGAGACCTTCACTGGGACTGTATCATAGTCCCGTTCAGGTCCCTTCACTCTCCTGCAGCTATTGATCCTCTAAACACCCAACATGCTCATCTCCATTAGAGGCGGCTTCCCATGGAACCCAACCCTCAATGCATAATAACCTTGCCCAGCTAGGATTTTTTAAGAAAACATTTTAAAATATCTGAAATTTCATCTTTTTCAAAACCCCAAACATCATTTATGAAAGAGCAGCCTTTAATGCCATCACGTGGCAACACAACACACCATTATCGGCACATGAAGATCAAAGAAAAAAGGAGGCGGGGATTGTAGGTGTTACATAATGCCTGGATGTTGCCAGGCATGGGAGAAATTTCTGTCCTTGAGAACAGGAAAGGGAATGTGTGACTGATATGATCCTAGAATCATAAAATTGTTCTGAAAGAAATTTACAGCAGCATCGGCTTTATATGGATAATAGCCAATTATTAAGTGCTAGGTCTTCAACAAGCTTCTTTCCCATATTACACCACTTACTCTTTGCAATCATCTTTGAGGTGGGTAATAAGACGATCACTGTCACTTTGCAGGAAGTTGAGACTTCCAGAGGTTAATCTTGTCCATGATCACACAGCCAATCAATGGTGGAGCTGGATTTGAACCCGAGACATCTGATTTCTGAGCTTGAGGGCTTCCAGAGGTTCTCCTGCTCCTTACAGGAAAATGTCTGGACACCTAGACATGAAGGATTGCACTGTGTAATTCCTTTCCAAGCAAAACCTTTCCACCAGAATTACTTGTGCCCTGGGAACACATACCTTATTTTTATTAGATGTTGTTAATGAGAAAAAAAGGTTTGTTTTACAGGGATTGACTCATGTTTGCTGGAACATACCAATTCTCTATAATAAAGGATATCTCTACAAGTCTGTCTCAACTGCTAGCAAACTCTGGCTCGGTAAAGAGGTGACAAGCATGTGAGGCTTTAATATTACCCCTTTTAATAACTATAAGTTGAAGACGTTGTGCTCAGGAGTTATTGGCTTACAACTGACATTTTAAAGAAATTGTTTTATTGCATTTTTTAAAAAGCTTGTAGCAACTTACATTCTCATCTGAAGCATGTGTTTAGGGGAATTGTAATTAGCGAAGGAAAAACATACAGTGCAGAATAGCAATGCCCAAGGCCTCATGAGATTTATCATTGTCTAATTGCTTCCTAAGCCAAAGTTTCTTACCAAATTATTTAGCCCCTAAGATACACACTTCATTTTTATAATGAAGCTGATTTTAAAAAAAAACAGAATTTGCTTTATAAGGATGTACTTTGTACAAACAAATGCAAAGCATATAAATTTTGTATGATAAATGATATTTCTATACATATGGCTTTATAGAATTTACAGGCAATTTACATATAAATACAAACATTACATAATATATGCATACAGTTTGCTTACCATTTATGAAGGGTTTACTGTGTGGAAAGCAATGTTCTAAGTGCATTAACTCATTTAATCCTCCCAAAAGCCCTATTCAATGAAAATCTATTACATTTTACAGATGAAGAGAATATAGTGCTTTGTACAGATGAGAAAACTGAGGCACGGCAAAGTTAATGAACTTGACCAAGAGCATATAGACCATGACCGCCAGAGCTGGGTTCAAACTCAGGGTCTCTGGCTCCAGAAGTCTCTATTCTTTGGGTCTAGAGTTGATCAACCAAAGGAGGACAATGGCATCATTCCCTCAGTCCTCCTCATGTTCTTCATACTATGCACATGGAATGAAACCACGGGGTTTTGAACTTGTCTCTTCAAGGAATTATTTTATTAGCAATAGGGGAGTAAACATGGCAGGGGTTCAGTCTGATCTAAGTGTCTGGAGGAATTTGAGGTATTTCCCATGCATCAGATGCTTACAGATGTCAGGCAGGGGACTCAAGTGAATGGAACAGCTGGTTGGAGATAGGGGCAAACCGGGGCACTCACACTCCTCCAGAGGGGGCAGCTGCTTTTCAAGTCCAGCCTGGAGTTGCCGATAGGTAAACAGGTCTAGTGTGGACAGACCTTCCCATTTTTTCCAAGAAAATCCATGAATATAGACAAAATCTCCTAATTGCTAAACATGAGTAAAAATTTTTAACAGCGGTATTTTGCAAGTTGCGCAGAATCCATCTGTCGCCCGGCTACGGCTCATGGCCACCATTTTCTAACTTCTGATTGGAAGGAAAATGAGGAGGGTGGCCTCTCAGATGCTATGAATGGAAGAGCACTGGGGAAGTGGCCTCATTCCTCTAAATATCTCTCCTAGTGTGGCCTGAATTTCATTATTAGTTTATCTTCCAAATTAAAATTGAGTTCTCTACATTCATTTAAAAAAACTGTGGCAGAGAGTGGGAACCTTCTAAAATCCATCACCGTACTGTGAAAAAAGTGATCAGATATTGCAAGCCCTCCTACTAGAAGAAGACATAGTCCAGTTTTTAAAAAACTACCTAAATGGGTTGGACCCAGTGGCCCAATGGAACCAGATTCTGCTTTTGGCTACAGTGCTTCAGACTTTCCTTGGCGAAGACTTCTCCACCGCCCACTTAGTCCTCAGGCCTCCCTCCTCCACTGCACCTGACTCCACCCCTTTTTTGAGAGATGATTTTATGAATTAAGATTTTTTTTAGTTGCAAGTGAAAAAACTACTCAAAGGGGCCTATATAAGAGAGAGTGAGAGGGAGAGAGAGAGAGAAGAAGGTGCTAGAGATAAGGTATTGGTTCCAACTGGAAACTAATCTCTGAGCAGTCTAGGTCAGACATGTCCAGTGATCCCTTTCCCCATCTCCTAGCATCACGTTCCTGTGTGGCCTCCATTATTTGTCAGGCTCTCCTGATAAAGTGGGCAAGGTGGCAAGTAGCAGCGCTGCTGTAACTTATACCCACCCGGCAACTCTCCAGAAAGAACCTCCCCCACCCCACTTCTCAGTGGCCCGGGCAAAATTTATGAAGTGGGCATTCTGGACCTGGGTCATGTGTCCATTCCTAAACCAGTCACTGTGGTGGGGATGGGGAGTGTAGAACCCTCTGATTGGCTAAACCTGGTTTACAGGTCTCCTCCTCTCCCCCAGAAGCCAGAATATAGGGCCAGTCCCTTGTAAAAAGTCATGGGCTTGGAGTCGAATGCGTGAGACAGGCTTCAGAGTGAAAACTTGAGGGCCTCTTACCGCAGGAAATGGAAAGGGATATGGGACAGGTAAAACACTCTCTCAGATTTCCAGGGAGACTTGGACAGTTACCCAGTTTCCTTGCATTTGACCAACAAGGAAAAGCAAATCCAGGGGCAAATGAAGCGCCTTCAAAGCTTTTCTTCCCCGTGAAGCCAGTCTGATTAGCTCAGTTCCTGTCCTGGGTTCTGGCCTCAGACTTTGGGCTCTGGCTATACTGCTGACGCTGCTCTCACAGGGCTCGGGTCCGCCTCCCACGGGCTGCGCTGCCTCTTGGTCTCCCATCCAGGTGCCCTTGCAGTGTTCACTGCCAATGTCGAGTGCAGCCGCCGAGCTTGCGAGCTAGTGGTGAAAACAGGTCAGAACCACAGCCCCAACATCATCTTCTCGGCCAGGCTTGCCTACTGTACTTCCTTTCTTAAAAGATGACTGTGGCTGAGCTTGGCTAGACTTTACTGCAACATTTATAAGACCTGTGATTTGGGCTCAACCTACCTACCTCTGTCTTTCAATATAACTCTTTATCATTACAGTCGGCTGCTTTCCATTCCCTCGAAAACCAGGAGCTTTTCTCCCATACCTTTGCAGATCCATACTAGGTGTCTTTCCTTCATTGTTGCCTACTGTTGTAATCCTACCTACTGTAGAGGACCTCTGCCTTTTCCTGCTGTCAGTACTCACCATCACTCCCTTCCTATTAGGTCCAGGGTGTGGTTCAGACACACTGTTTCCTTATTGATGTTCTGCCTGGATCATCTATCCATTGATAAAAGTGGGGTGTTAATGTCTCCTACTATTACCATATTACTGTCCATCTCTCCCTTTATGTCTGCTAATATTCGCTTTATATCTACGGATGCTCCAATGTTGGGTGCATGGGTATTTATTGTAACCCTGTCCTTCTGATTAGAACTGATCCATGAGAGAAATTCTTCACGTCTGTGATTTTATGGAAAGGAGGAGTGGCCAACTCCCACTAAAGAAGCCAATGATACTGGATTCTTCTACTCCCTCCCTCCTCCCACCCGGGGCTTAGCCAGCTCTGGATTGTGTGACTATGCTCCACTTGTCATACACTCTGTCCTGGGACTTTGCTTTTGAGAGAATAATAAAAAGACATTCTCAGCGGTAACGAGGATGAACTAGCTTAGTCTTTCTGCATGACCTTTGCTGGGGTTCATCTTCTTCATCTTCCATTTTCCAAATATGGTTGTTTCAGCCTCCTGACAATTCTGTGAGCACCTAATCTCCTTCCCATACTTTCACCTTTGTGCTTCAACTAGAGAAACAAGCTTTCTGTTGCTTGCTTCTGAGAACTCTGACATAAGCCCCTTTAAGGCCCAGCTCACATCTTCTTCTTACACAAAGCTGTCTGGCAATCCATCTTCTCTTCTATGTTTTCATACATTCTCCAAAAGAAAAGCAAATCCTTGGCATTGGCTTTGATTTTGAGTTCTATCCTGACCTATCTGTCCCCTACATCAGAGTGGGAGCTCCTTGAGGACAGGGACTGTGTCTTTTTTTTTTTTAAGATTTTATTTATTTATTTGGCAGAGATCACAAGTAGGCAGAGGCAGGCAGAGAGAGAGAGGAGGAAGCAGGCTCCCTGCTGAGCAGAGAGCCCGATGTGGGGCTCAATCCCAGGACCCTGGGATCATGACCTGAGCCAAAGGCAGAGGCTTTAACCCGATGAGTCACCCAGGTGCCCCAAGGACTGTGTCTTAGGTGGCTTTGGAACTCTAAAGCTAGCTCAGGGCTTGGCACACAGCAGGTACTTCATAATTGTGCATCGAAGGAGTAAATATAGGTTTCGTTGCATTTAGGTAATTGTTTCTTTTAGGACATTGCCCTGCTGCACGGATTTTCCTTCTGTTTCTATTTGCAATTGCACTACTGAGTATTTACCCCAAACATACAGATGTAGTGAAAAGAAGGGCCATATGTACCCCAGTGTTCATAGCAGGAATATCCATAATAGCCAAACTGTGGAAGGAGGTGAGATGCCCTTCAACAGACAAATGGACAAAGAAGATGTGGTCCATATACACAATGGAATATTACTCAGCCATCAGAAAGGATGAATACCCACCATTTGCATCAACATGGATGGGACTGGAGGAGATTATGCTGAGTGAAATAAGTCAAGCAGAGAGAGTCAATTATCATATAGTTTCACTTATTTGTGGAACATAAGGAATAGCATGGAGGACATCAGAAGAAGGAAGGGAAAAAATGAAGAGGGGAGGAATCAGAGGGGGTGATGAACCATGAGAGACTATGGACTCCCAGAAACAAACTGAGGGTTTCAGAGGGGAAGGGAGGTAGGTGGTTGGGTTGGCTTGGTGATGGGTATTAAGGAGGGGATGGATTGCATGGAGCACTGGGTGCTATATGCAAGCAATGAATCAAGGAACACTACTGATGATGTACTGTATGGTGACTAACATAATTTTAAAAAAGAGAGAGAGAGAGAAAAGGAACTTATTATTTCAGCTCTCATCTCCACCAGTCATGTTCACTTGATGCATTTTCACCCTTTTTTAGAGTCTTAAGAAACACATCAAAGATTTCAGGTTCCTTTCCTTTCTCCTGGTCCTGCTAGCCAGGCCATGTGAATAATGGTGACAACAACCATATTTACACAGTCTTCACTAAAAACCAAGCCCCAAGCCAGCTTCTATCCATGCAGTAATAGGTCATTAAGTGTGATTATGATCCCATTTATGAGGAAACTGAGGTCTGGCAAGCTCACGTGACAGTCCCAAAGTCACAGAACTGGTAAGACATGGGAACTGCTGTGACCCAATGTGCTTTTCATTGCTCTCCGCCTACTCATGGAGATTCTCCAAAGCCATGAAATGTTTAAAGGATCAGAAGAAACACAAGGAGGGGCGCCTGGGTGGCTCAGTGGGTTAAGCCTCTGCCTTCGGCTCAGGTCATGATCTCAGGGTCCTGGGATCGAGCCCCATGTCTGGCTCTCTGCTTGGCGGGGAGCCTGCTTCCTTCTCCTCCTCTGTCTCTCTGCCTGCCTCTCTGTCTACTTGTGATCTCTGTCAAATAAATACATTAAACCTTAAAAAAAAAAAAAAAAGAAGAAACACAAGGAGAAGCAAGGGGCTGAATGATGATCTCAAGAAAATAATCAGCTCTTGGATGGCTAAGAATTCTCTGCATTTTTTTTTTTCGCTTAAGTTACACCTTTTATGGGAGCATCTTACCCAGACTGTCTGCAAGTGTTTATTCGTTATGAGGTCTCTTTTTTAGAAAAAATATTTATTTATTTATTTATTTACTTATTTGACAGAGAGTACAAGCAGAGGGAGGGGCAGAGGGAAAGGGAGAGAGAGAATCTCAAGTAGACTCCCCACTGAGCATAGAGCCCAACAAGGGGCTCAGTCCCACCACCCTGAGGTCATGACCTGAGCCGAAATCAAGAGTAGGATGCTCAACCAATTGAGCCACCCAGGTGCCCACCTTGAGGCCTTCTAATTCAGTACATATCAGTTCATTTAAGCCCACATGTGCTTCACAGCTCCAGTGTTTAAAACACCTGGAAACTATCTGCTGGTGAGAATGCTGTAGATCCAGAGATGAACACGACAAATCCCAGTCCTTATGAAGCTCCCCGCTGGTAGGACCCCAAGGTTAATAAAAACCATGCCCAAGGACAAAAGAACCTAAGAGGGACCAGCAATTCCCCAAATACACACCAGGGTGACTTCACAGGGCAGGAGACTGGAAGTATGCATGGGCAGGGGGGTTGCAGGTAGCAAAGCATAGGTGGTTAAAAGTGTGGTCTCCAGAGCCAGCTGCCTGGATTCAAATCTTGCCTGGAGCACCTGCCAGCTCTGGGATCTTGAGCACGTTGCTGTGCCTCTATTTCTCCATCTGTACAATGAGGTCATAGTAAAGGTAAGTTCATCATCATTAGGTTCCTGTAAAGAGTTAACATTTGCAAAGTCTTAAACAGCAATCTGACATCCAGTGAATGCTCTGTAAGTGATGGCTAAGCTAACGTGTCTGATGAACAGGGAGAGAAGAGTGCAGGAAGGTGTTCCAGGCAGGAAACTGCGGCTCCAAGTGAGGAAGGGGGCTGGAAAATAGGGACAGTGCCTGACCCAGGGGGCTGGCACATCAGTTGCACAGAGGAGGGGGTTGAGGAAGATGCTTAGGATGGATGTGAGCTAACCACCTGGGGAGAGGTCAACACCACTCCCCAAAATGTGAACCGCCCTGTAGATGCAAGACAGCAACTTTCCCAAGCAGTAACCCCAATTTGGAGGCAAAGATGTTTGCAGCACGCCCTGTTGGCTCCCTGAGTTAGGACAGAGAAAGGAATAAACTAAGGGAGAGAACCTTGAGTGTTTCTAAAAGGAGAAACCCAGAGAAAATTATTTTGACATGAATTTTTAAAAAATAAGCTCATAGAAGGGGAGGGAGGGAGGCCTGTCCTGTCTGAGGTGGGCTACATGTGTCTGAAGCAGCCCTAATAGAAAAACACTGGCACCTGGAGTAGGGCACAGATTCAAGAACCCTAAACCAGAATGCCATTCTTGCCGTGTACCCCTCAATGAGTCACAGAAGATTTCTGTTTTTCCAGCTTCTCCACCCTCAGAATGTGGGCAAAACCTCCTTTCTCTGCTAGAAAACTTATGATGTGAAACTCTTTGCAATGAAGAGGTTGCCATGTGCGTGCTGGTTAATAATGCCGCATGTAAATACTCCCAGAGCCCCTCCCATCACCACGCATAATCCCCAAAGCCATGATTAATCCCTTTTGAAAGCTCTGTACACATTTCACTCTGCTTACCTCTCTCCCAAGAGGGCACAGTTGATTAATTCTGAATTTCTCAACTGCCCTAAGACAGTTTAAACTTGTAAATGGTGATATGGTGATTCTAACTGGTTCAAGGTTGTAAGGCCTTGAGGCACACCCAGGAGCCTCAAACCCACAAAACAGGTTCACCCAGTCCTGGATTCCCCAATGAATGGAGAGAGGAGCCCCTAGGACAGGCTAAATTTAATGCTCTGATAACATGTGTGGCAAGGGAGGGAAGCTTTTTCTCATTTGGGAAACCTTTAAAAAAATTGAACTAATAATATATGTACATTGTAAAAACACTAGATCACGTAGTCCCCCAAGAGAAAGAAAATGCAAATTACCTACAGTCTTACCACCCATGAAATCCAGGGTTAGTTACGTAGCTTATGTAATCTTTTGTTAACCTGCTAAGGCTGTACTGTCATATAGCCTTCCAGACTTCTTTCTGTATATTTTTTACAAAATGGAATCTTACTTGTTCTCATCCCTGTTGATGTCTTATTATTCTGTAAGTTTTTTCAATTAAAAATATAAAATGAGCATCTCTGTGTCCCAGTGTTGCCTACTAGGACCACCTTTAATGGTGAACTGGCATTTCACTGTATAATAACAATCAGAACTCTGTTGGAGATAGAAGCCCAACTCAAACTGGTTTAAGTTCCAGTTTGAGTTAACTGAAAATCTGAGATAGACTTTAAGCATAGCTGGACACAAGGATGCAGATCTCAGCCTCCCTCATCTATCCCCTCCACCTTCCTCCGTGTTGGCTGCTCTCAGGTGGGCTCCCTTTGTTGTCTGCTTAAGTCTTACCAGCCTCACGTCCAGTGGAGGACCCCTATGTCCTGATTGTTCCCACAAAAAGTCTTTGAGTAAACTCCCATTGATGTAGCCTAGTTACGTGCCCATTCCTGAATGACACTATTCACCATTGTCAGGGGTTAGAATGCTCCTACTTGTCAGGCCTGGGTTCCTGTGCCTTTCATGCAGTTGAGTTAGAGATTAGCCCCTTCCATCACCAAGAAAGGAACTCTATTTCTCACTTAAAGTTGGGGTAGTATTGCTGTTAAAAAAAAAGAAGAGTTGCTAGGCTGACCGAAACATATCATGTTTACTACACAGAATAATCATTCTCCTTTACTCAGAATTCATATAGGCCTGGCACTATGTTACACTCTACAGTATTTCATATATCCCTCAAATAATCTGTGAGACTGGGGTCATTGTTATCGTCTTTGAATCTGGGTCTTAGCAAGGTTAAACAGTTTGCTCAAGGTCACAGAGCTAGTCGGGGGCAGGAGTAGGGCATGAGCCCAGGTTGTCTGACTCTGGAGTCAATCTCTGCAAGTTTGACTCTGCAAGTCTCTGCTTTTCTGGGCAGATCTTGGTTTATTGGACCAGTCTCTGTCTTGATGGAGCTGAAGAATCATTGACATTGAATACCAGAGAGAGTAAATAGGAAAGATAGGAGGTGAAGATCAGGGTGAGAATGGATAAAATTAAGATTACCTTCAGGGGTATGGATACTTAGTAGGGCAAGGTCTAGGCTATAACCATGGCCATGGGTAGCTGAGATATAAGATCTTGGGAAAAGAAATCAAAGAACTAGGAGATGCTAGGGCCCTGGAAGGATTAACCATGTGGATACTGAAATCACCAAAGTTAGGTTAGGCATAGTGATGGGGAGAATGACAAGCAGCCAGGAGCTAGAATCCTCAGGAAATGATGGAGACATCACCTGGGTCTGGTGACTACTGCACCCAGGAGAAGTTGTGGGTGATATCATCTCTTCACATGATCTTTAGACTTGGTTCTCAGGGAAGCACCAGGTCACAGTTAGAGCAAGAGGGTGAAGGGAACAGAGAGAAAAGTTTTTGACAATACAGAAGACATTGCTGATGGTGGTCAATGGATTTCCAAAGTTACACTGGGAAGTAGGAAGCTGGGAGATGGGGCAAAATCAAGATATATACAGAATCTTGGTGATGCCCTGGAAATTTGGACTTTTGGGTAGGGCTTTTCAGAGATAGGGATAGAAAGCATTATGGGGTAAATCCTGACGACTCCAAGATAGTGGGGGTGAGGCAGTGAGTATTGCCAGTGAAGAGAGTATGAGAGTTCTGGGTCCCTTTTCACTCCTTCCAATGAAGGTGTTTGATTTTTCTTATCATGGCTATTTATAAATAACTCCACATTCCAGTTCTCTCCTGCGAATTTTTCTAGGCCTGACACATCTTCACTTTGGCAAAGGAAGTCTTGATAAAACAAAACAAAACAAAACAAACCCACCAAAGCCCTAGAATCAAGGTCAAAATAGAAAATGATATG
Source organism: Mellivora capensis (assembly GCA_004024625.1). Classification (NCBI taxonomy): domain Eukaryota; kingdom Metazoa; phylum Chordata; class Mammalia; order Carnivora; family Mustelidae; genus Mellivora; species Mellivora capensis. The sequence continues at coordinate 63,275 of PISX010002777.1, read as the reverse complement.
AGACTCTATAGGATATAAAGGATATAGTCAGGCTTCACTCCTTTCATGGCCAAATGGTATTCCATTGTATGGATATTCCACATTTTGTTTCTATACACGTCAGTTGATGTGTATTTGGGTTGTTTCCTTTTTTTGGCTATTATGAATAAAGATACTACAAACATTTGTGTACAAGTTTGTGCATGACCATATGTTTTCAGTTTTCTTGGGTGTATACCCACCCTTAAGAACTCGGTGTCTATGTAGAGAAGAAGGAGTTTGAGGAACTAACTCAGGTCTCTTAAATAATGTGAGATCCCTCCCCTCGAAAATTGCATTTTCCATGTTGCTACAAAAGTCGGGTACTCATCCTTTCTGATGGAGGCATAATACTCCATAGTGTATATGGACCACATCTTCTTTATCCATTCGTCCGTTGAAGGGCATCTTGGTTCTTTCCACAGTTTGGCGACCGTGGCCATTGCTGCTATAAACATTGGGGTACAGATGGCCCTTCTTTTCACCACATCTGTATCTTTGTAGCAACATGGACGGGACTGGAAGAGATTATGCTGAGTGAAATAAGTCAAGCAGAGAGAGTCAATTATCAAATGGTTTCACTTATTTGCGGAGCATAACAAATAACACGGAGGACATGGGGAGATGGAGAGGAGAAGGGAGTTGA
>PISX010002777.1:0-62511 GCA_004024625.1 Mellivora capensis | reverse complement strand
TGGGTGGCTCAGTGGGTTAAAGCCTCTGCCTTCGGCTCAGGTCATGATTCCAGGGTCCTGGGATTAAGTCCCTCATCGGACTCTCTGCTCAGCAGGGAGCCTGCTTCTCTCTCTCTCTCTCTCTCTCTCTGCCTCTCTGCCTACTTGTGATCTCTGTCAAATAAATAAATAAATAAATAAATAAAATCTTAAAAAAGAAAAAAAAAATGTTACCTTGAGCTGATTACTTGTGCACACAGAGTCCAGAGGAAGACCAGGCAGTCCTTCCTTTTACTACTGAAATTGCATATCTGCTCATGCAAAGTCCACTTGCATGGGCTTCTGGGAGCCCATCTGGCAGGTTATAAAAACCCTCTGCTCTCCCCACATAGACCTGCCCTTCAGTAAGTAAATAAATATTAATTTAGGTGCCGAAGATGCAGTGCAGAACAAAATAAATACAATCTAGTTGAGAAGAGAAAAATTAACCAAAGCTTACATGTCATGAAGACTCCCGGGGTGGCTCACAGAATACAGAGGAGAATTGAGCAAACAGGCCTGGCATCATTGGCCTAGAAATCAGAACCAGGGTGTCCCAGGTGGTGTGAAGGACTTGCTCCTAGTATCTTGTCTGAGTTGTCTCTGGGTTGATTTACTTTATTTTCACAGGGAGTTGCATGAGCAGCTTTGAACTCTCAACCTGTCACTTAGCTCCACTTCGAAAATCTCCAAAAGTTTCTCACTGGGCTAAGGAGTGAAGTCTTCTAACTGGTCAACATGGGTTATATGCTACCTATGTTGTTAGAAGTGTAGGATATGTTACCCAAAAAAGGAAAGAAGGAACAGACAGAAATATAAAAGCCTAGTGCCATTTTTTTATAGCCAGTCCCATTTTTTTTAGATTAGGGTCGAGAAGGAATGTATGACCAGTGGTAGTGTAGATTTTGAGAGGCATCAAAACAGGAAGAATGGGCAAGGCTCGATTATGGAGAACTTTATGCCATGAAAGAAACTTGCACTTTATCTTACTGTCCTTGAGAAGACACGGAAAGAAAAAAAAATAAATTTAAAAAAAATAAAAAAAAAATAAAAAAAAGAAGACACGGAAAGGCTTTGAGCAGGGTAGGGATATGTGTTTTAGAGTTAATCAGTCTTGAAGGTGAAAGATGTCCATGTGAAAGATGATGGGATTGAACAAAGGTCATGAAGAGAAGAGATTTACGCTATGTTGGGGGAGAAGCTTGAGCAGCTCGGAGATGTGACCAGTGGACAGGAAAGGGCAAGTATAAATACACTCCCATTTGATAGGTCATCAAGTTCATTTATGACGAACCTCAGGCTCAAGGCAATTCAAAACCAGGCCAGAGAGAGTTGAGTGTTACAAATAAAAAGCAGGACCCTGAAAAACAATCTGAGGGTTTTGAAGGGGCAGGGGGTGGGGAGTTGGATGAGCCTGGTGGTGGGTGTTATGGAGGGCACATATTGCATGGAGCACTGAGTGTGGTGCATAAACAATGAATTCTGGTACACTGAAAAGAAATAAAAAAAGAAAAAGCAGGAGCCCCAGGTCTTTGCCCCCGGGGTTCCTGAAATGTTAGGAAGCCAAAATAAGTATATGAGAAATATGTATTGTAAGGTCAATTAAATCAAATGTAATAAGTGAGATTGGAAGGAAAGGATACTCTCATTTGGTTGGCTGTTGAGGGCAGACATTATAAAAGAAAGACAACCGACTGGAGTTTGAAAGAATGGGAAGGATTCCCACAGATGGAGAGTTCCTGGGGCCATTTCTGACAAAGGAAACAGCATGAGCAAACACATGGCAATGGGAAAACACATGGTATATTTGGAGAGCAGAGAATGACTCCTTTGACTGTATGTTAAGAAGTCACGTATAGCAGCAATGGCCACGGTCGCCAAACTGTGGAAAGAACCAAGATGCCCTTCAATGGACGAATGGATAAGGAAGATGTGGTCCATATACACTATGGAGTATTGTGCCTCCATCAGAAAGGATGAATACCCAACTTTTGTAGCAACATGGACAGGACTGGAAGAGATTATGCTGAGTGAAATAAGTCAAGCAGAGGGAGTCAATTATCATATGGTTTCACTTATTTGCGGGGCATAACAAATAATACGGAGGACATGGGGAGATGGAGAGGAGAAGGGAGTTGAGGGAAATTGGAGGGGGAGATGAGCCATGAGAGACTATGGACTCTGAAAAACAACCTGAGGGTTTTGAAGGGGCGGGGGGTGGGAGGTTGGGGGAGTCAGGTGGTGGGTATTAGGGAGGGCACGTATTGCATGGAGCACTGGGTGTGGTGCAAAAACTATGAATTCTGTTACGCTGAAAAATTTAAAAAAAAAGAAGTCATGAAAGATAAACCAACAGAATGACAATACAGGGAAGGAGGAAAGATTGTAGTGTGTTTTTTTTTGTTTTTTGTTTTTTGTGTTTTTTTTGGAGTGGAAAGAAGACTTTAAGGGGCACCTGGGTGGCTCAGTGGGTTAAAGCCTCTGCTTTCAGCTCAGGTCATGATCCCAGGGTCCTGGGATCGAGCCCCGCATCGGGCTCTCTGCTCAGCAGGGAGCCTGCTTCTCCCATCTCTCTCTCCGCCTGCCTCTCTGCCTGCTTGTGATCTCTCTCTCTCCGTCAAATAAATAAATAAAATCTTAAAAAAAAAGAAGACTTTAAATAAAGGAGACCATTTAAAGGAAAGATACTGAGTTTCATTTGGAACATATTGCATTTGAGGCAACTGTAGGATATCCCAGTGGAGATACCCAGTGGGCAGTGATAAATTATCATTTATTTTTCTAATGAGAGATGAGGGCTGAAAGATCAAACAGATGTGTGCCTCTGAATGCATTTGTTTATACCTCGACTCATTCAAAAAATTATTTGGCATATGCAGGTTTGCACCAATTTAAATAGACAAACTAAAGAAAGGAAAACACAAAGATATGAAATAAAATTGAATTTTTTTAAGCCGTAAGGTTAACCCATCATCTCATGCCATAGGTTCTGTTAGAGATGGACCCCAAATTTGGCTTTGTACTTCCTAGCAGCCAAAGCAACCAAAGTGAAGAGGGAAGCACAATTAGTTGTTAATTGTTTTCTAATAAACTCATATCTGCAAATCTCCTGGACAGAGGGAGAGTTGAGGATTCTGATGGGTATAAGACAGCTCCAGAAGATCTACTTGATGCTGTCCTCATCTGGTGCTCCTGTCATTCAAGAGCATGTCCATCTTGAATTTAGATATGGTCCTGTATTTGTTCTGTCCAAGAAAAGTGAGCACAATCGGTGTGTCATATTTCCAACCGGAAGATTAAAAGACCACGATGCAATTCTCCATACCCTCTTTCCCATGCTAGAGGGACTCACACTACCAAGGAGAAGGAGATGAGGTGGGGGGAGGAAAGAAAAGGAAATGGAGAATGGACTGTCTGGTAACATTTAATGTAAAAGACAAGAAGAGAAGCCAAGATAGAAAAGAAAAGGAATTGGGGAAATACCCAGGGAGGAGACTATGGGAATCATAGCATTCTAAAAACTAAGATGAAGACTTTCCAAAGGGAGAGACAGAGATGAAATGCTTACCCACAGGCACACAACCAAAAGGTGGTAGAACTAGAATTCAAGTCCACTTCTTAATGACACAGAGAGCTGTACTCTTAACTGCTGCATTATGTTTCCTTCTGAGGGGAAGGGAACTACAGGCTCTACCACTTTCCAGCTATATATCTAGGGGACGGTTACCCACAGTTTACTCACCTATAAAATGGGGAAATAATAGTATGCCCTCTTGCAACATTGTAAGGATGGGATTATATACTGCCTACAATGTACAAGGATTTATGGTTCTGGGCTTTGAAGACCTGGGATTTGTAACTGTGATATGAATATTCATTTTTATCTTTTAAAACTTAGAAAAACGAAATGGAGTTTCAAGCATCCTTTCCTGGGAACCTCACATCTCCAGACTCTGGGACCCACCAAGGGCCCGTGACCTGGGCAAACTTAATCTGCTTGAGGAAGTTGGAATGAAATCATAGTGTTGGCCAAGATCTACACCTCAAACACCAAAAAGCGATCTTTTGGCAGGAAAGGAAAATAGTCTTTTATTCCTCAAGACTTGGATATCAGTTTGAGCAAAAGCCCCATTTTATAAACAAAAGCAGTGGTCTAGCAAAAAAAAAAAAAATTTTTTTTTAATTGTGTACCTAGTAACAAGAAACACTACCACCTTGTGAATGTTATATGCAGACACTATCCTAGGGGTTTGTACACATCTGTTGATGAGCCTATGGTTTGAACATTAGAGGATATTGAGTGGTAACTCGGTCTTCCCTAATGTTTGTCACACTGTCTGTCCGCCCACTCCACCCACCATCATTCCACTTAGGTAAGAGGCTTTGGGAACTGGTAAATTTTTGGTGTTTATTTACAAGAACACTTTGTATTAGATCAGTTCCAGAATGGAAGTTAATGTGAAAGATAATTCAGACCTACTACATTTCCAGGACCAAAGTATTCATCCTGTCTTCAATACTTGAATACTTTTAATAACCAAACAGCTCCATACCTATCAAAGAAGAATATGCTTTCAAGGCCAATGTGTATTCCCACCTATAAGCTTGGCCATTGAAGTGACTTCTTCCTGAAACCCTTCCACCTCTGCTCTCAGTCTAGTCATCCTTTCCCCCATGCATGGGTGCCTTCTTCCCCTCAATACAATTTCACCCAGTTTAGTGTGTATACAACAGCATTTACTGACATCTACTATATGCCAGGTGCTGTTCTAGGCTTTAGATACAAAGACAAATAAGACAGTTTGGCTGACAGGGATAAGAGTCCAGGGACTGGAGTTAGAGCTGACCTGAAATCCTGCTTATAAGGTCAATCACCTTGCATCAGTTACTGGACCCCTCTGAACTCTACTTTTATCATCTGTAAAATGGCCAAACAATAATTTCTATTTCAAAGGGTTGACGTGATGTCTGCATGAAATAACGAGCATAACATTATCAGAGTGTCTGATGCAAGATCGGCACTTGTAAATGACAGTTAATGGATGTCAGGACATGTGAGCACACTGGTACTTTGGCTTAGAGCTTTCCTAACTTCCTAAGTTAAAATACAGGCAATTAAATTCTGGCTTAAGGATCACTTGCTCAGGGAAGCTCCATCCAGACCAGGATGTTGCCCGACTTCACAATCTCAGCGCTGTCTCCCTTTCTTGATGATATGGCCACAGCTATGATTCCACCTGTCTCCATGTGATTATTACTAACTTAAGTCTGTCCTCCCACCCTCTCCCACTGCCCCATCCCAATCAGACCATAGCTTTGTGAGCCCAATGATCTGGCTTATTTTTATTAACTGTTCTAGCTCTTGAACTTCAATTTCTAAGAATCAAGGAGGCACCCAGGAAGTATTTAAATGAATGAAGGCACAAATGAATGGACAAATAAAGAGCATGTAATATTAAACATTTCCAATGACACAATTTTCCACTATATTGGGGAAAAAAATCACAATTTTACCCTCCAAAAAACCAGTTAGCAACTGTTAAGGAGCTGGAACAGGATCAGGATGGGATAAATAACTTTGTCCTGACCTTCTTGGGGAGAGGGGTCATGGCAATGTGTAGAGCAGAAAGAGGCATGCAGCTCACCAGGGCGGGTCATTTAAGAAAAGATAATCATAGCTCATGTCTCTGCAGCTCATTGCTCCATATATTGCACTAAGGATCTTTATACGTATTAGTTTATTAAGCCTTTACAATCCAATGAGATGGGAACTATGTAGAAGGGTTAGCTGATCTGCCCTGGGCTAATGTGGTGGAGTCATGCTCCCTTTTGGGGTCTTGTTACTAGTACTTGTGTTTTCTTCTCCATGACCTTCTGGATTCCGGCCCTTTGCCTCCCATAGCACATGCCCTAGCTCCCAGGCTTTGTGTGTTTCTGACCATTAGTAACCACATACTTTATTTCTTACCTTCCAGCCCTTTGATATGACTTGATTTCCAATGCTCATGAGGGCATTAGTGCTCACATGACCCTGGAATGTTTCTATGGTATTGCTACTCACATCCTAATGGAGAAGACCAGAAATATTCATCTCCCACTCAGAATTCCCTTTCTGACTTGAACACAGTTGTCTCAGTTGTTCCCCTGTCATTCCTAGTAGAGACTCATGCAGCCAGCTGGTGTCTTCAAGGTCAGTTAAGGGAATTCTCCACTGAATTCAGTAGTCTACTAGACGGTATCCCAGAAGAGTGGTTTTCTAGCCTCTGTGTGTACACTGCCAGTGTTGGATAATTCATCAGCCACAAGATGGTCCATTCCATTATTGCCTGTTGGAAAGGTCTTTTTCTACCAAACTTGAAACTTCACTCCCTATAGTTTCTCCTTGTTGGCCTTTGCATATCAAGCAGTAGGGGGACAGTTAGAACTTCCTGTCCCAGTAGGAGAGAATATTTCATTACCAAAGCTGTTTAGAGTTTCTACCGTTCAGTGCTAATAAAAGCATATCGACTTGTCATGAGTTTTATCATTGTGTTTAAATTCTGCAGATTAGGGGCGCCTGGGTGGCTCAGTGGGTTAAAGCCTCTGCCTTTGGCTCAGGTCATGATCCCGGGGTCCTGGGATCGAGCCCCACATCGGGCTCTCTGCTCAGCAGAGAGCCTGCTTCCTCCTCTCTCTGCCTTCCTCTCTGCCTACTTGTGGTCTCTGTTAAATAAATAAATAAAATCTTAAAAAAAAATAAATTCTGCAGATTATATACTGCCTCATTGCCTGTGCTGGGAGGACTTCTCACACCATGGTCCACTGGTGTGAGCAGGGTTGGTTCCTCCTGAGGGCTGCAAGGGAATCATCTGTTTTCCAGCGTCTCTTATTTGCTGGAGAACGGCCATCTTCTCCTTGTGTCTCATCACATTATCTTCCCTCTGTGTTTGTCTCTTTCTCTTCACATGGCTTTCTCTTTATAAGAACACTGGTTGTATTAGGTTGAGGGCCACCTGTACTCCAATATGACCTCATCTTAACTAGTTACATCAATAACAACCCTATTTCCAAATAACGTCAAATTCTGAGGTACTAGGGAGTTAGATTCCAACATATCTTTTTGTGGAGGGATGCAATTCAATCCATGTCAAGAAGTAGCCATAATGTCCACCACAAAATACATCTTAAAACTGTCCTGTAACTGAGTTCAGCCTACAGGTGTGGTTTGACTTGTGTAGAGAATTGTAGAGCAGATTCAGCTTCTGATATTGGAGGAATCAGTGTCCTTGACTTGTTACCTAATTCATGACTCATCTCCAGAGAAGATTATTCAAAAGCCATATCATAGCACTAAGTGAGCACTGTAACATTTTTGGCAACAGCTTCGTGTGGTGGTAGAAATCTACATGCTTGGATAATGCACCGGACTGAATTCCATGAGCCAGTCAGCAGGGTGGTAGACCCAGGCAGTAGGTCTGTATGTAACCATGTAACTAGACCTGGATCTTTTGGGGTGAGGTAAGAACTTGCAAATTTTTCCTGGCCATAGAGGTAATTCATTCATTTATACATTCATCTAACAGACATTTTCCGAATACTTTTAGCACTTTATCCTAAGTGAGGGGAAGCCACATATTTATCTTTAACACCTCCCACACTGTGCTTTTCCAGAAGCCAGCCCTGATCCCTGGATGTACTCCTCTTCATCCTTCAAAACCTAGATCTAATGTCATCCCTATTGTTAAAATATCTGAGCCTTTTAGCTCATTGAATTTGTCTCTTGCTCCTTGCCTAGGGCCTTGTATGGCTATATCACAGCTCAGTTTTAGGACTTATCCTAACACAATCATGTACTTGCAAAAATTACTCTCTCTCTCTCAACCCCTCTGGATTGAGAACTCTTTTTTGTTCATGGATCTCATTTATGTTTTTTTATCATGGTAGCCTCAGACTTACCACAGAGCTTGGACCTAGTAGGTATTGGTAACCATCTTTTGAGAGAATAGGTGTCCCACCTTCCAGAAGTTCACAGTCTCACAAAGAGAAATGAAAATTGGACAATAAAAATAGATTATAGGGGCGCCTGGGTGGCTCAGTGGGTTAAGCCTCTGCCTTCGGCTCAGGTCATGATCTCAGGGTCCTGGGATCGAGTCCCGCATCGGGCTCTCTGTTCAGCAGGGAGCCTGCCTTCTCCTCTCTCTCTCTCTGCCTGCCTCTCTGCCTACTTGTGATCTCTCTCTGTCGAATAAATAAATAAAATCTTTAAAAAAAATTATAAATTTTTATTTTATTTTATTTTTTTAAATATTTATTTGTTTATTTGGGGGGGGCATGTGAGTGGGGGGAAGGGCAGAGGTAGAAGGAGAGAGAGATTCTCAAGCAGACTCCGTCCTCATACCTCATGACTCTGCGATCATGACCTGAGCCAAAATCAAGAGTCAGATGCTTAACTGACTGAGCCATGCAGGCGACCCTAGATTATAAGTTTTTATGATGAGAGAGCTATAAGATGCTGGGAGTCAGACAGGTAATCCAGTCATAGGTGGTCAGAGAGGATGTCTCAGAGAAGGTTACACTTGACTGGAGTCCCAAAGAATGAGCAAAAATTTTACCAAGCAAAGCAAAGCAGTTGGGATGGGGAATAAGGAAAGAGCTCTCCCAAGCAGAAAAAGCAGCAGCTGCAAAGGAAAAAATAGAGACTCGTAAACACAGTTGTTTAGTGGAGAACATGTTGTAGTGAAGAGTGCAGGCTCTGGAATCAGACCCTTGGGTTTAAAATTCAGCCTTACTACTTACCAGCTGTGTGCCTTTGAGAGTGAACTTAAACTCCCAAGGCTCAATTTCCTCACCTATAAAGTGGGGGAAGGGGTCACTGAAAGGGCTAAAAGTGATAACGCCTGTATAAATGTTCAACAAATGTCTAACATATGGTGTGTACTCAACAAGATGACAGAGAGTCTTTCTGCTGCTGGAAACTTGGCCGCAAGGGGCAGCGGGGACTATCAAGAAATGAGGCTGAAGACTCCTGGAGGGGCCAGGTCAGAGACAGAGGACAGCCACTAACAGTGGTCTTGTGGTTAGATGTGGATAGATTACTTATTTTTTAAAAGTTTTATTTATTTAAGTAATCTTTACACCCAGCGTAGGGCTTGAACTCAAGACCCCGAGATCAAGAGTTGTATGCTCTTCCAACTGAGCCAGCTGGGTGCCCCTAGACATGGGATAGATAACTTCTTACATCACTTGGGAAATGTGTGGCAGAAACTCTGATGGCCCACATGACCACTAACAGGGGCCAGAGGCGTGTGGGTCAAATGTAGATCCCTACTCTCCTGTTTTACTGCCTGACCATGCCAAGTGCAGAGAGAATGAGATCCAACGGCATCCCTGATATGGTGGTGGTGGGAATGTAAACTGGTACAACCACTTTGAAAAAGAGTCTGCTTTTGCTTGTAAAATTGAATATTCCCATACCCTGTAAATCAACAATCCCACTTCTGGATATATGCCCAGAACGGTTGTCCATTCATTCAACAAACACAAATCTAACATCTACGCTATGCCAAGGCCTATGATGGGCTGGGTCTCTGGGGGCACAGGAGCACTGAACTTGGAGTTAATGGTAGTTGCTTGGGAGCTGGGTGAACCTGGGCATGATGCTTAATCTTTCTGAGCCTCAGTCCCCTCATTTTAAAAAAGAGGCACAGATTACCGTTGATGGGAATGCAAACTGGTACAGCCACTGTGGAAAACAATATGGAGGTTCCTAAAAATATTAAAAACAGAACTACCCTAATAATCCAGCAATCGTGCGACCAGGTATTTACCCAAAGATACAAAAACACTAATTCAAAAGGATTCAGGCATCCTGATGTTTATAGCGGTGTTATTTACAATAGCCAAATTACAGAAGCAGCCCAAGTGTCATTGATAGATGAATGAATAAAGAAGAGTTGGCATATATATATATATATATATATATATATATATATGGCATATGTGTGTGTGTGTGTGTGTGTGTGTATATATATATATAATGGAATAGTACTCAGCCATAAAAAAGGAAATCTTGCCATTTGTAAAAACGTGGATGGAGCTAGAGAGTATCATACTTAACAAAATAAGTCAGTTAGAGAAAGACAAATTCCATATGATCTCACTCATATGTGGAATTTAAGAGCCAAAACAAATGAGCAAAGGAAAAAAAGATAGAGAGAGAAACAACCAAGAAACAGACTCTCAACTATAGAGAACAAACTGATGATTTCCAGGCGGGGGTGTGGTGGGGGTATGGGGGAAGTAGGGGATGGAGACTAAGAGTACACTTACCATCATGAGCGCTGGGTGATGTATGGAAGTGTTGAATCACAAAATGGTACATCTGAAACTAATATAATACCATTTTTTTTTATCTACCCTAGAATTAAAATTTAAAACTTAATTTTGAAAGAAAAGGCACAGATCAGGTCAGACATGTGCTATAGAGAAAACCAGGAGGTGCCATGCACATGTTCATGGTTCTCCCTGTGCTGACCATCTGAGGCTCCAACAGGAGGTGACCTTGGACCAAAAGGAGGACAAGGGTGGGAACCCTGTGCATTATCAGAGGGTGGAAATAGCAGGGGTTAATGAGGAAATTATAAACCCAAGAATCGGAGCATTAAACAAAGCAGGAATCTGACCCGTAAGGACTTTTTATCCTGACGATTGCACTAGCCAGCACACAGCTGGATTTGTTCAGTAATATCTCACAACAGCTGGAAGAGGTAGAGTGAGTGTTACCCCATTAGGCAGATAAGGAAATTGAGGCACAGGAAGATTAAGGACTTTGCCACGTTTGCACATTCCGGAAGTGTTGGGGCAAAGACGCCAACGCAGACCACCTGACTCTGGAATCTGGGCTCTTAATCACTTTGCTTTGTGATGCTTCTGGGTAGCAAGGCCAGCAAGGTAAGGAAAAGACTGGGGCGGTGGGTGGATTCAAGTGTGAGGTCCTAAGACTTGACTGGACAGGGCTTTGGGGGAGCTGAGGAGGCAGGAGGGCGGGGTTTCTGAGACAAGGAAGGAGGATCTCCCAGCAGAGGGAGAGAGAGACACAAGGAGCGGAAGCAGAGGCCCTGGAGTCGGGTTCACCTGTGTCAGCATTCCGAGGGTAGAATCCCCCAGATGGACACGAGCCAGGTTCAGACATAAGTAATTCCTAACACATGCCAGGCCCATGCTATACACTTTGTTCATATTATCTCCTTTCCCCTTCACAACAGTCCTACGAAGGAGATGTAAGTGTCCCCACTTTAGAGTCGAAAAAACTGTCGGAGTGCCTGGGGGGGCTCAGTTGGTTAAGGGTCTGACTTCGGCTCAGGTCATGATCCCAGGGTCCTGGGATCGAGCTCAGCGGGGAGCCTGCTTCTCCCTCTTCCTCTGCCACACTCTGTCTCTTTCAAATAAAATCTTAAAAGAAAATAAAAGAGAAAAGTAAACAAAAGAAAAGGGAAGGAAAAGAAAAAAAAACAAAAACCAAACTGTCAAAAGGTTAGTTTGTCCTTGGTCTCACAGGCAGAAACTAGGCTTTGGTCTCCTGGGGCAGCTTTGCCCACAGAAAGTGCTTGGGAATGTGTGTCCAGAGTCCGCCCTTCTCTGGGGGAGTGGGAAGCCCTGCTTTTCCTGGAGAGACGAACTCTAAAGGCATACACCCCGGACCTACTCCCACCCCCCACACCCTACAAGATCAATGATCAGGCTGAGTCTAGGACTCAGTGGGAAATCCTTCCATCCCTCTGAAGCAGAAAGGTCCTTTGGGTTCAAGGTCAGCTTGTCGGGTTTCTTCCTCTTCCTTGTCTCACTTCTACTCCCATCCTGGTCTCTGCTGGGAACGCTTCCTTAATGAGTCAACTGTCCTTGAACCCTCTGCTTTGGGGACCCCCACGTAGGACACGCCTTAGCTTCTTTTTTAAAAGATTTATTTGTTTATTTTCGAGAGAGAGCATGAGTGGGAGGGGCAGAGGGAAAGGGAGAGAGGAAGCCAAGCAGACTCTGTGCTGAGCTGCTGAGGGCAGGGTCCATGCAGGCCTTGATCTCTCACCCTAAGATCACATGAGCGGAAACCAAAAGTCTGATGCCAACTGTGCCTCCCAGGTGCCCCAGGACACCCCCTAGCCTCTTAACCACCATCTGGGGCACCATCTTTTTGCTTACCTCCCTCACTTTCTAGGAGCTGCTCGCACTCCCCCAGGGAGCAGAAACCCACAGGACTTTGCCACTGCAAATTCTTGGGACCACCTCCCGGCCAGAGCCCAAAGCCCGAGGCTTGTGCCAATCTCCTCTGAGCAGAGTTTGGGCTGCGTAGGCTCTGCCGGATTTTGCCGTTCCCAGACTTGAGCAAGCCCAGACACAGCCCACCTCCCAGGGCGTGGGACACTGTGCTGTGAAGTCAGAGGTGGTTTTCAGGGCCATGTCCAGACTTGCGGGGGGTGCCGAGCCAGATGTGCGAGGGATCAGCCCTGGTGCGTCTGGGGTGAGAGAACCAGACAGACCACTCCTCAGGGAAAGAAGCCAAACCACTAAATAAAGGTCCCTCACCAAAGCGTAGATCTTGAACTGACAAGTTTCCTGAGGAATGTGTAGCGTGGAGTTAGGCATAGCCACTAGGGATGGAGTGGAGAGTCTAGGAGGGATTGTTGGGCTCCGGCTCACAGGAGGAAGATGCTGGGAAAGCCAGGGGTCTGACTCAGTGCTTCCCTATGTCATGCTCAGCAACGACCACAGCTTGCCTGGAAATCCTCTCTGATCTGTTCCCCACCACTTGGTGGATTGGGTGCCTCTCCTCACTGTTCCCACATCGTCTTGTCTACGGCTGTAATTGCACATCTGTCTGCGTATCTGACCTTAGTTACACCACAGTCCTGTCGTTTTACCTCTGAAACACCAGGACGTAGCTCAGCATCTTGGACACGATGAGTGCTCCGTAAATGTTTGTTGAATAAATACCCACCCTCTAGGGCTGTTTGAAGATCAAATGAGATAATGGATGGGAAAACAAACCATAAATTGTCAGTACATTTATTCTTATTTTTCATGAATATATTTATGAATTTTATACAGAATGACATGATGTATGTGTTAATAGTATTGATAATAGTAACATGTGCCAAAGCCTAAGCAAAAGGACTCCTCTAGAGTCCAACATTGAGGGAAACAGAAATATGCATGTATATTTACAACAGTGTGTTCATTGCTAAGTTCACACCGTCAATGACAAGAAATTATTATAACCCAAAAAGACGGCAGTCAGGTCTCTAGATTATTTGTCCGAGAAGACAGAGGAGTGCTGGCCTAGGGAATGACTATCACCACCTCTGCTTTTCCCGTGTTTAAGACTTTTTGGTTTCTGGAAGATTTTGTGTCATCGGCTCTTCCATATGCCACATAAATTAATTTAAGAAATCAGTCATTGGAAGGGGGAAAAAATGCACTGGGGCCTTCTTTTTATATCTGTGTTCTTTTCTCAGGAGGCAGGAGTCCCAGCAGGGAGCTTTCTGGGAGTGGAGAGGAGCCTGAGGGGGAGGCCGTGCACATATGGGAGCCGCTGCTGGAAACAAGGACAGAGCAGAAGCTTGAAGCTCACTGTCACACCCCTGTGGAAAGACACCTGCCAGGAGGGCCACCAGACTTCAGCGTCAGGTCGTCTCCTGTTAAGTCAGCGTCCCACCTTCCTTATCATAACTGATGCTCACACCCAGCCCAGGTCCCGTGATGCTGGGCACATCCGTCCCCTCCTCAGCAGGACAGACCTGCTCTCCCTCAGTCCCATCTGATGGCCCATGACTGAGAGGAACAGATTCCTTCCCCTCCCTCCCCAGCCCTCCCACTTCTCTCCCTTTCCCTCCTCCCTCCCTTCCTGCTGTCCCACCTTCCCTTCTTTCCTTAATACAATGTTACTCTATTTAATTTTTTGAACAGGTAATACCTTCTTAAAGTTATAAACAGATAATTGTAAAAAGATACAGGGCAATCTCTCGGGAACTCAGGGCCTGCTGTGTATCCCTCCAGAGATTTTTTTAAGTATATATACAAGCATTACATGGGCATGTGATTATATACTACCCCATTCCTTCTTACGCAAATGCTAAACACTGTATAGTGATACATAGTGTTCTGTTCCTTAATTTCCTCAATTAATAGATCTTAGAACATGAAGAGCTTCTTCTACCATTTTTTTTCATAGCTGCATAGTTTGCCAACCCACAACTTATTTTAATCAGACAGACATTTACAACCAGTGTCGCACTGGAAAGCTTTGGACCCACATCAATTCCCAGCTGTTTCTATAATTAGCAGTGGAGCTTCCGGGTCAAGGGGCAGGCGGATTGGTGGTGTTCAGAGTCATCGCCAAATTGCCAGTCATAGAAATTGCACAAACATATATTCTCGATCACTTATGGGAAGGAACGGATCTCTAAAACTTTGCAATGGGCATCATTCTACCCTACACTGGCTAAGCCCTTCCTCTGTGCCCAACATTTATTATCTCCGTTAACCCCCACCACGACCTTTCGAGTTGGTGATGACGGGATTCCTGCCATCAAAGGAGAAACCTCAGATTCACAGGTGAGTAATGTTGCCACGCTAGGTCTCTCTTCCGGAAGCTGCGCAGTCAGCAAGTATTCATTCTGATAATCGTAAGAAGAATTCCAACAGCCTGCCTTCACTGAGCACTTAAACCCCTCACTTGACCCTCTCAGCCCTGTGACCCAAGCTCTGGAGTGCGCTCCATTTTTAGTAATGAGAAAACCGAAGGCTAAAGAGGTCCCAAGCCCCTGGTTGAAAGTTAGGCAGCAAGTGGACAGCAGTCCCAGGGTTGGACCCAGACAGTCTGAGCGCACCACCTGAACCCTTCACACCGCTACACTGAGGTCACAGCTTAGAAGTTCCAGAACACTTGTCCCCTGTGAGAGCCTCGATTGGCAGGTGCAAAAGCTGAGGTCCAGGGGGAAGGAAATGGGGCCTGGTTAGTGGTTGCCCTGGGTTAGGACCCCCTTCTCTTGACTCCAGGCAGTGCTCTCTTTTTATACCTTGCAGCCACACCAGTGCCGTGACACCCTCAGCCCTGGTCTGGCTCATGGTACGGATGACAAAGGTGGCCTCGGCGCAGTTCACAGCCCAACCGACGAGAACCAGCCCGCAGCCCGCCGGGCAGGCTGCAGCCACGGAGTCCGAGGCTGTGGGTCCCTGGGTCACTTCTCCTACGTAGTTGCTACTAGTTGTTACAGTGGTGACAAAAGACACTATTTACCCAGCACCTACATTGAGACTGGCACGAGAAGCACATCAATTTACCTCCTTAAAACAAGCCCACGACCCACAGGTTGTATTTGCTCATGTCACCGTCAGTTCGTGGCAGAGCAGGGATTTGAACTCGGGTATTTTTGAGTTTTTAAGAGATAGGATGGTTCAGTGGTTAGGAACCCAGTGTCTGGCGTCACACAGACTGGTTCTCCCACTTACTATTTGTTGAGCCAGGAGAAATTACTCAGTGTCTTGAGCCTCAGTTTCCCTCTCCAGAGAAAGGAGATTCATAATATAGTTGCATCTTGGACAGCATGGCTTTGAACCACGCAGGACAACGTACACGCAGATTTCTTACAGTACAGCGTTGTCCATGAATGTTGTGCTCCTTATGATTTCTTAATAACATTCTCTTTTCTCCATCTTACTTTATGATAAAAATACAGTATATATGACAAACACGGACTATGTGGTAATCGACTGTCTACGTTAGCAGTAAGGCTTCTAGTCAACAGTAGGCCAGTAGTAGTTAAGTTGGTGGGGGAGCGTTATATGTGGATATTTTACTGCGCTGGAAGTTGACAACCCAACGTTGCTCCAACAACTCTATCTGTTTACTCAAAGAGATGTTTGCGTAGCCATATTCAGATCAGCATTAGTCACAATAGCCAAAATGTAGAGGCAGCCCAAATGTCCATCCATGGGTGAATGCGTTCACAAAATGTCTCTCTCTCTCTCTCTCTCTCTCTCTCTTGCGCACACACACACACACACACACACACATTATTCCGTCTTTAAAAAAAAAGAAGGGAATTCTGACACCTGCTACAACACAGAGCTCGAGGACATTATCCCGAGGGAAATAAGGGAGATAAGCCAGTCACACCAAGACAAATCCTGTTTGGCTTCACGCCTCCAACACTCAAACACGTGGAGACGGAAGGCAGAATGGTGGTTGCCAGAGGGCAGGGGAAGGAGGGAGAAAGGGAGAGTCACTTAGTGGGTAGAGAGTTTCGGTTTTACGGCCTAGAAGGAGTTCTGTGGGTGCGCGGTGGTGAAGGGCCCCGCGGAGGGAACGTCCTCAGCGCCGCTGAGCTGTACACTTGAGAGTAAATGTAAATGCTGGGCTCTGGGGTTTTCCTGCAATTCTTTAAAAAAGAAAAAAAAAAATAACGCCTGTTTTGGAGAGATGTGAAGACTCGATCACGTTTGTGAAGGGCCCGGCCTGGGCCTGGCTCGGAGGAAGCGCGGAATGGGTGGTGTTACGTGTACCGTTAGCCGCCGCTGTGTGTCCACGGAGAGAGCCACCCCCGGGGGGACTTCAGTGTCTCCGTCTTGTCTGCTTCTCTGAGGGCACGTGAGGAACAAATGAGCTCTTACGTGTGAAAATGCTTCAACTGTTAAAAAAAAAAAGTGGAGAAATGATTGATCAAGGTGTTAGGGGCCCGTTTTGTCTGTCATTTCTCAGCCCTTGGGGTCTAGCCCCACCACCACATGTGTCGCCTTCCCAGGGGGTGACTCCTCCAGGACTCTCTCTCTCCCTCTGCCGACTAGAATCTTCAGGCAGGCGTCCTGTCTGACTGGAAGCTTCTGGCAGGAGTCCTGTCTTCCTTCATGCCGCATCCCAGCGTCCAGCCTGGTGCCCGTGTCCCCTCGGTCAGTTTTGGCTGACCTCATCCGAGCCTGGGGGGCAGGAGGCAGCGGGGCTGATGGTTTTAGCTGGGAGACGTCCTGTGAGGTCAGGGCCAGGAGGTTCAGTGCGGCTTCCTGAGGTGAGGCCCTCTCCCGGGGGGCAGTTTCTCACGCGTGATGAGTCTGATCGTCTGTCCTCAAGCAAAGCCATTGCCCAGCGGCCGTGGCCATGCAGGGAGGGGAGCGAAGCCCACTTTGGGGAAAGTGGAGGGAAGGCTCCTGGACCGCCCAGGAAGAGGTGACTCGGGGACATGAGCTGCCTCGTTGTTTTCCATGGTTTTTCATTACTCGGTTTGGGCTCCTGCAGAGCCAGAGCCTCTCAGGCATGGCTGGAGAATCTAATTCTGGAGTCTTTCAGCACAAAAGAACGCAAGCAAACACTTGCTCTGTGGAAGTGCGGCCGGCCGTTTAGCAGGCGGCCTCTGCTGTGGGTACACGCCCTCCACAGATACAGTGGCCCCAGGAGGGTAAGCGACTGGCCCGAGGTCTCTTGGAAAAGTGTCAGGACGAGGACAAGGGTTCACACTTCTGGGACAGCACAGATCCTACAACCCTCTGCTGACTGAAAAGTTGTGTTGAGGTAAACCGAGGAACAAAGGCGGGTTTTCTGGGGCAGGCACTACTGCAAGACCTTCATATTCACATACCAAGTATGTTCACCCAAGGACCTCTACACCTTCACAAAGGTTGGAATAGCTAGCTTTTGAACTGAATTTGCCCTCCAAACCCCAGACCAGAAAAATCACTTATTCGTCATTCTTCCTTTTGACTCATAATCCCTCAGCATGTCCTACAGAAGGGAGTGTTGGTAAGCCCTGGAGAAGAGGAAGAAAATATGATGAGGTAGCATGAGGGGCTTCCTTAGTCATCAGATGTCTAAGAACAAGCTTACTCAGACTGTCTCAGTGATTGACAAGGGACTTTCTCCTCAAGGAAGGAAAGAAAATGGCCGCCATGGTATTTGCCACTTAACAGAGCACAGTTTGCCAATGTGTGCCAGGCGTCTCTGTAGCGCCACACTGTTCCTGCTGGTAGGGTTTGGTGGTGGTCGAGGAGGATGGTAATTGATGTTGGACATAGGGAAGTAAGACACGGAGAGGAAAGACACGGCAAACACATGAAGTCAGACACAAGGAGTCTCACTCAGAACTCAAGTTCTTTCCTGCTTCTGGAAGATTTCACAAGGCCAGGAAGCCAGCTGTCCTGGGTCAAGTGAAGGGGAGGCAGCTCCGGGACACACCCAAGAGCAGTTTCTGGTCAGGCATTCCTGGCAACATGGGGTACCTCAGCCCACCCACGCCTTGTCCACGATGAAAGCTGATAGGCAGGGCCTGCGGAATGCTGGGGCAGGGCAATGCCTCCCTCGTGGTTTAGGGGCACTGAGAGGTCTCCTTCTAAAAATATCTCCCTCCCCTCTCCTGCCGTGGAAGCTGAAATGTTCACATGGAAGTCTCACTCCCTTGGTTTGAGGCGTTATATTCCTAGTAGATCTGATTTAAAAATTAAACACCGTCATGTGTAGAACAAACTGAGATATGATCACGCCATGACACTTCCCTTGGCATTTATTTATATCCCTGCACCAATCCAAAGAAGGATTTGAAATTATCACACACTTATTTCTCAGATTAGCCAGCTGAGGGAACCAGATCTTATTTCAGCAAATCTGTGGAGCAGCTGAGAGAGGACTTTAGTTCTGCCTGAGACACCTCATTTTTCTGCTCAAACCACTCCAAGATCTTCCCATCGTTCCTCACCCAAATCAGTGGCCGTCTTGCTCGTGGCACTCCCACCTCACGCAAACGCACCCAGCTTTTACCTGCCCCCAGACTCCTCATGAGCTGCCCCTTCTGCCGACAGATCCTTCCCCCGACTCCTGGCTCCTCCCTTCTTCAGGCCTCGGCTTGAAATGCCACCACTCAGGTGGTCCCTTGACTTTGCCAGTTAAGGTAACTGGTGGTTCCTGTCTTTCAAAACACTGTTATTTGGTTCACAACCTTTCTTACCATTTGGCCTGTGTGTCTAAGGTGGATCCGTGTCATTTGTAGAGTCTGTATTTAGGAATTTGCCTACTCCTCCAAATGGATTCTTGTCACCCAAATCAATACCTGCAGGACTTTGGAGGTTCATCTACGGACATGCGCAGAGAGGCAAAAAATTTGAGTAGCCCAACACACGTGTTCCCACCTGAGATCCAACAAAATTGACACTCTGCTTCTTATCTCAGCCCTCAGACTCTAAACAAGTGTCCTTTTTGCAATTTTGTGTCACACTTTTTGCATTTTGGGGCTCGCGGTTGGTGGTTTTGCTGTTTAAATGGCCCCAGACTGGGCTTCCTGCTCAGCAGAGAGCCTGCTTCTCTCTCTCTCCCTCTGCCCGCTGTTCTGCTTACTTGTGCTCTCTCTCTCTCTCTCTCTCTCTCTGTCAAATAAATACATAAAATCTTTAGAAAAAATAAAAAAATAAAATGGCCCCTGAGCATGGGCCTGGAGGGTTGGTTGTCTAGCATTCCTGAGCCCAAGAAGGCTGCCACGAGCCTGGTGGAAGAAAGGTAGGTGTTGGGTAAGATTCGTCCAAGCATGAGTTATACTGCTGTTGGCCATAAATTCAACACGAATGAATCGACAATAGATGGTAAATAAGATGTCTTTCAACAGAAGCACGCATAAACCCAGATTAGGTAATAATTGGTGGATGAAATGTTGTGACCAGAGGATCCCGGGAACCTAACCCTGTGTTTCCCTGGGAACCATGGTTCCATGTTCCCGTGGTGGCTTTATAAAACACAACCACTGGGAATAACAAGAACTGCATTTGTGTCCATTTTATTCACTTCTTAGGGCCACTGTAACGCATACCACAAACTCCGTGGCTTAGAACAGTAGAATGGTATTCTCTCATGCTTCTAGAGGCTAGAAGTCCAAAATCAAGTTGTCAGCAGCGCCTTGCTTCCGCTAAAGGCTCTCAACAAGGATCCTTCCTTGCTGCTTCCCAGTCTCTGGTGGTTTGCCAACAATACTTGGTGTTTCGTGGCTTGTGGTGGTATTTATGCTCCAGTCATCACATGGCTTTCTCTCGGTGGCTCTGTCTCTCTATCACTTCTCTTCTTGTAAGGACACCAGTCATATCCGCTTTAGGGCCCAACCTGCTTCAATATAACCTCGTCTTAGAAATATATGTATCATATGTAATACACAAAACACATGTATTGTATGTTATGTATTATTCATGTTTCTATAACCTATATATTTAATCAGTATCTATCTATCCCACTACCCTGCAAACTCTGTGAGGCAAGGACAATGGCTTTCTTATTCTTCTTTTCATCCCCAACACCAAGTCCAGCCTGACACAAGTCAGTAAATACTTGTGGGGAATGAATGGGGGAATGAATGAATGGATTTCAAAGCTCAGAATGTTAGACACCATTGAGCCAGCAGTGACCAAACTCTCTAGGAGCCCAAGGCTTCCTGAATCCGGTCAGGCTGAGAAAGAGGCCAGGTGGGTGGGCTTCCGGTCTCAACTCCCTCCCAGATCTATGTCAACCAGTTACCGTGTTTGTACCTGTTTTATACTCCACTTCTATGTAATAGAATATGCAATATTGCTTTTATAAAGGAGCTTTAATGAGTTTTAAATGTGTGAAAAATACGGAGTTCCCCCTCCCCTCCTTTGTAGATAAGGAAACTGAGGTCCAGAGACATAAAGGGGTTTGCTCCAGGTCACCAGACAGTAGTGGGAGAGGCAGCCAGGGTTTCTGAGCCCTATTCCAGAACTTTCACCTCAATGCTCACCTTCCTGCCAAGACATACAATGGGAGAATTTTGGAATTTGCCCTCCCTGGGACCCCGTTTTTCTATCTGGAGCAACTTCTGGGAGAAGGAAATGGAGCCTGTGGTATGTGCCCCTTCCCCACAGCTCTCAAAGGCCCTTTGTGCCAAGTTCCACAGACATTCCACAGTCCTGCTCCAGGCAAATCTATCTGCCAGCGGGTCACAAGCCGTGCCTTCATCTCTGAGCCGCGGTGGCTTGGCCTTTCTGTCTTTAAATGCACCCGTTGCTTTCTAGAAAGCTGAAACCAAGCGAGGGAGGTCGGACTCGGGAGGCTGGGCGCAGATGGGCTGGGGTGGGCTACCAAAGGAGAGGGGTCTGTTTTGCAGACCTGGCTTGAGAAGAAAACTGTGCTAATTATCTCCCAGGCCCAGCTGCAGAAACGCCTTAGCTCGGCAGCCGGTTATAAATAGCCCAGAATGCACTCCCAGCCGCTTGAAAACAAGGATATTTTTGCCCTGGGTTAGAAGAACAGCTCTTCACAGCTTTCCTGGGCCCCTTCCTCAACCCCACCCCCAAAGAGCTATGATTTATGTCTCAGCACCATTACTCGGACCAAGTATCACACAGCCCCGATAAACAATGATTAATTCATGGCCAAGTTTTATGAAAAAAGAAGCATTCCTTTGGAAGTCCTCTCTTTCATTTTGGCTGAGACATGCTGACCCGGGAGACCAGAGGGGCAGTTTTACTGTGAGTTCATTACCCTGGCTTTCATCGGGCTGTCTGTGCCCTTGAACGAGGTGGGGGCTGGGGAAGGCAGCAGGTCACTGAGGCAGGGGCCAGGAGGCAGTCGAGAAGACATGCTTGGAACTTGACTGTTTGCTGAGATGCTCCAGAAAGAAAAAGCCAAGGATGCTGGGACGGTCCACTTACATCTGAGTCCTTTTTAAAAGGAAATCAGCCTCTCTGTGAGGAAATCAGGCCTTAATGCAAATACCCTAGAAATCCTTGCACCATCTGGCTCACTCCTTAGGACCTTAAGTTTGAACAGTAGCTCCCAATGTACAAAACACTTTTCTTGTCCTGCTCTCATCTGACCCTTACAACAACTGTTTTATTTGTTTGTTTTTCTGGAATCAAAGACAATCCCTGCTTGTTGTAGAAAAGTTTAAAAATTTCACAGAGGCATAAAGTAGGGAAAAAAAAATCCCACCCAAATCCCATCACACTGAGACAATAATGTTTTCATGGTCACCCTTCCAGACCTCCCTTATTGGATTATGGGATGGATATCATTTTACCTGCCTGGGACTGTATTATGGTATTAGTTGGGCTCTTGGTAGAAATAGATGGCACATTCAAATGAGTAATTGCAGAGAGTTTGATAGGGGCTGTTTTCATTGGCCTGGGTAGAGGTTAGGAAAATCGGCGAGGAATGGTGCAGTACACCAGGGCCATCCTGACTCAGGTCTGAAGACCACGGGTAGAGGGAGCGGTTACTACAAACCACAGCTGTGTGAAGAGGGTCACTTGTCAGGACCTGTAGCCTTCAGTGGAGACACAGCCAGCCCCAGTCAACCAGCAGCGTTGGAGCCTCGATCTCTCTCTCCCCTACCCTCCAAACTGTGGGTGCCTTCCATTGGCCAACTCAGCCACAGTTAGAAGGCATAGAAGCCCATCGATGGTAGTTCCTGGAGGCCAAAGCCCTTGGGGCACAGAACCAGGTGGAGAGGGTGAAGAGTAGACAGGAGAGACAAGAAGAAAATACCTTTTATATCCACTGTAATCCTAATCCTTTTGTAGTTCATAAGTGTGATGATTGGGCGTCCACACCGCTGTGTGACATGTGCTTCCCTCAAAGCTTGTTACAGCCTCGGCACATTACCCATCTGACATTAAAAAAAAATACTACTTTTACCCTTCTGTGGTAAGCCAAGAAGTTTCTAATTCAATGAATATAGATCGGCATCATACTTTTTAATGAACTTCGTATGGATGTAGCACATGTATTTAACTGAGTCCCTGTTGATAGATACACAGTTCGTTTCTAATTTCTCAAGAGCATAGACAATGCTGCGATGGGCAGATCTGTACATCCAAACTCTTTGTGCACTTAGGAAACATGATTCTGATTCCCCTTTGACATTTTTTAGAAACTGAGGCTCATTGCCTGTGAGGCTTGCCCCCCCCCGTCACACAGTGGTCACGTGGTTTTTCTAAATCCTCCAACTTCTCAATATTGATAGAAAAAGGAGGAAGAAAGGAAGCTTTTGGTTTTGAAACAACAACAAAAAAAAATTGCTTATCCCCTTGACCGTCCTCTCAGCCACGTGACTCTGAAAGGGTGGGGACTCTTGGGTCCTGGGCGCACAGGGCCTCAGTCAGTCATGAGGGACAAGGGGAGGAGGACAGAGGAAGTGCAAAGGGGAAACAGAAAGTGATGTCACGGGACACCCCTTCCCTGGCTTCCCAGGTGTCACCTCAAGAAGTGGAAACAGGGACGCCTGGGTGGCTCAGTTGGTTAAGCGGCTGCCTTCGGCTCAGGTCGTGATCCCAGCGTCCTGGGATCGAGTCCCACATCGGGCTCCTTTCTTGGCAGGGAGCCTGCTTCTCCCTCTGCCTCTGCCTGCCACTCTGCCTGCCTGTGCTCACTCTCTCTCTCTCCCTCTCTCTCTGACAAATAAATAAATTTTAAAAAATAATAATAATTTAAAAAATGAAGTAGAAACAGCTCCAGAGGCCTTATGGTGGTAAAGCAGGGAGGATATGGGCCCAGAAAGTGAGTGGAAGGCAAAAGGCCACACTTCCTGTTTGCACCTCAGTCTCCTCATCTGGAAAGTGGAGACGAAGCTCACCATGCAGACTTGTGCTGAAAGCCGCTGACCCACTCACGTGAAAGGGTGTGGTGCTTTGTTGGTCCTCAAAAAAATGTATATTTCTTCCCTTCTTGCCCCAAAGCTGGGAGCCAAGCCAGACAAAATCTGTTTTTTTAAAATTCACAGCTATTTATTGAGGAGTAGACAAATATGAAGGTAAATAAGACTCAAGGAGCTTAGAAACCGATGTGTGTTCGAACCCGCTCAGTACTTGAAGGTCTCTACTTTTGTCTGGACCTTTGTCCCTTTCAGGAATGCCCTTTCTCTTCTACCTGGCGAAGTCACTTACCTTCTTCATTGTCTACTTTCACAGGAACCCAACCAAATGTGTCACGCCTGCACCCCCACAGCACTGTGCTCCTTCCTCTCTCTCAGACCTCATTTCTTGGTGTAGACCAGTGACTAAAAGTTTTGGAGTCCGACGGGTTGGTCTCTGTCCCAGCTCTGCCACTCACCAAGCTGGTGCATCTCAGTGTCCTCATCTCAGAAACGGGAAGGACATCTCCTACCCCAGAGGGTAGTTGCGGGAACCGGAAGGGTCTAGACACGCACAGCCTGACGTAGAGGAGGCCCTCCTCAATCAGAACTGGAGTTGTGACTCTGTCGCTGCCCCCTGGCACCGAGCGGGGCCTCCATGGACGCTTGTCAAAAGAACTCATGACGTGTATTCCTTGGCAAAATAGCAGGATAAAAGAGGACTCCAAAACTGTCCAGAATTAAGAACTCACAGAGGGACAAGGTGTGCGGTGGCACACGCCTCGGGGGGAACAGAGGAGACTCTGGAGGGCAGCCTGAGGAGAAGGTGCAGGTGGGGCCTGTGCCCGGTCACTGCATAGGGACTCACAGGGGGGACACAAAGGAAGAACAGAAGGAGAGGGGGCTACTGAGTTCCGGTGCCAGCCCCTCGGAGCCGTGTGACTTTGGACAAGGCCCTTCACCAGAGAGGCCGGCCTTCTTTGTAAACGAGGGTAAAGAGCCCCCTTCACACGAGCGCCATGAGGACTTAGACAGGCTAAGCTAACATTCCTGGCCCACAGCTAGAGGCAGCCTGGCCACTCGGCTTTTATTATTCTCATGGCCCCCCTAGGCGACACGATGACTGCTCTCCGCTTGCTGGGGGTCCTGTGAGCTCTCTGATCCAGAAGTCCATGGGCTGGGCACCGCCGTCCACTGGAGCGCTGAAGGCTGGGGGGCTGTCCCGCAGGAGGGGAGCCTGGGCCTACTGAGAGCCGGCTGCCTGCCACCAGTCCATCTGCTGGGGCCGCCACGGCCAGAGCGATGAGGTGGAAACAGGGAAGGAGTCTCGGTGTCTGAGCTAGATGCCAGCCTGGGCACTGACTTTCTGCTTCCCCTGGGGCCGCCGCAGGCTCCATCAGCTGCCTGCGTCCTCTGGCCTCCCCCCAAGAGCAGCCACTGGCCTCTCGCCTCAGTTGCCATGGACACGGTCTCCCTCAGAGGCCTGGCGTCAGGTCGCTGCCTCCTGGGTGTCCTTCCTGACCCAGAGCCCACCCACCAGCCCTGATCCCATGCTTCTTCCTCCTCCCCAGGGGAAGTCTCCCTTTCCACTCATTCATTCATTCATTCATTCATTCAGATAACAAATACATATTGATCAGGTGCCTACAAGGCAGGCCAGGTACCATTTTAGGTTCCATAGATGCGGAATTGAACAAAAGAATAGAATCCCTGCCTTCATGGAGATTATAGTCTAGTGAGGAAGAGAGATAATAAATAAGTTGATTAATTTATATATATGTCTATATGATACAAAGGAAATCATGAGAAGTGGCTTCTCAGAGGAGGTGACATTTGAGCAGACGTGGACACTGTAATGAGGGGGTCACCCCATAGGTGTCTGGAAGAAGCTTCCAAGCCCAGGAACAGCTGTGTGAAGACCTGGCATCAAGAACACAGTCGGTGGTATGTGGGGAGCAGCAAGAGGCCAGTAGGGTTGGGGAACAAGAAGTGAGGGGTCACAGGTGTAAGAGGAGTTTGGGCTGATATCCGCGGCCAGACGGCTTGAGGCCTGGGGGGACAACCCAGTGACACTGCATTTGATTCAAAGGGACAGGAAGCGGCCACTCCCAGAAGATTCGGGCGAGGGCTCTGATTCCATTTTACAAGTCTTGCTCCAGATGCTGTGTGGAGAATTAGGGGTGATGGTGGGCGGGGGGCAGGGGGAGACACAGGTGGATGCAGGCTCTTACTTAGAAGGCCGTGGCAATGACCCAGGCGAGATGAAGCGGTTGGACCCGCGGGCCGATGACGTCCGTGATGACAAACGCGCGGACCCAAGGTGTCCTCTGAAGAATGAGTCAATAAGCCTGGCTGCCGACCAGGAGGTGGAGGGTAAGTAAGGACGACTCCTAGGCGCTTGGCCCGAGCTGGGTGGGAGTGCCTTCTCCTAAGATGAGGAAGATAAGGAGGGAGAAGCTATTCGGATAAAATCCACAGGTTGGTTCTGAAGGTCTGAGGAGTGTATCAGCCAGGAAAGAGGAAATGCCAACCAGGCATTTTCATAGTCTTTGAATCGACCTTGGGAGGACGGCGGACTCTGGAGACAAGAAGCCAAGGACGTACACACAGCGAAGGACCTGAATGAGGTTCCTGGAGAGCAAGAGAGGGGTCGGAGGAAGAAGGCTGAAACCAAGTTCACTAAGAGCAAAATAAAGAGTGGAGTTCTAGAAGCTGAGTGAAGAAAAACTTCTAAATCAGTGTAGTAGGGAGACTAATGGCCCCTGAGAGATACTTTCTTGCTAATCCCTGGACCCTGTAGATATGTTATTGAACCTGGCAAGAGATGGTGCAGATGTGACAGGTTTATGGACCTTGAGGTGAGGAGATGATGATATTCTGCAGGCGGGCCTTAGAAGCAGAGACCCTTTCCTAGCTAAGGCCAGAGAGAGATATGACAACAGAGGAATGCCCAGAGAAGTTCAGGGTTCCACAAACCAAGGCAGGTGAGCAGGCACTAGAACCTTCTAGAACCTGAAAAGGGCAAGGAAATGGAAAGCTCCCCCAGAGCTTCCAGACAGAGACATAGCCCAGCCTGTAGTTTAGCCTAATGAGACCCCTCTTTGACCCCTAACCTACAGATCTGTAAAATAATAAATTTGTGTTATCTAAAGCCAGGCGATCCGTGGTGATTTGCTACGGTCGCCACAAAAAACTAATGAAACGAGGAAGTGATCAGCCGGTCAGGTCACAGTCCAAGCTTTAGGAAAACGGGAATGAAAATTTCCAGGGGTTCAGGCAACGAGGAAATCCTGGAGAACCTCAATCAGGCTAGTCAGGAGGGGATGAGGAGTGGTGGGACAGGCCTGAGGAGAGCATGGGAAGGGACAGGCCAATCTGTGGAGGAAGTAATCTAGAAAAGGAAACCAAGAAATGGGGTAGAGAGGTGTGTGGCCTCAAAGGAGAGTTCTGGTTCTTGCTTCTGAAGAGGAGATGTATACTTTTGTGCCAGGGAGGATGAGACTGGAGAGAAGAAAAATGTGATGAAGCAAGAAAGAGTCAATGTTCTGGCTTCAGGTCCCATCCCCTGCCAACTCCTGAGCATTCAAGAGCCTGGAGCAGAGGCCAAGAACCCACAGGAGATCCACACCTCAACCCAACCTTCCACGGAAGACAGGGATCTCTCCCAACAGAGTGGACACAGGACTCATCTCGGGCCACTCCTCTCTCCACGTGTGGTTCTGTGGTACCTCTCTCATCTCGCCTACAACCTGTGTTCCAGGTGTTGTGAAGTGTCTGGGCTTGTGGGTACATGGTTCCTTAAGCAGCGAGACAGTATCTGTCTCGTTCTCTGTGTGTCCCCAGCTGAGCCTAGACACCGACACACAGAGGATGTATTCAATAAACGTCTTGCTGAGCGATGGTAACAGCCCCATCATAGCCCCATCTACTGGATGCTCACGCATGCCAGGGGCTTTACTGGCCACCGGTGTGGTCTCACGTCATCCTGCCAGCAGCCCTGTTATGCCCATTTTATAGGCAAGTACACTGAGGCCTAAAGAGGCTCTTTGGTTAATCCAACCAAAGAGTTTAAATGACTTGCCAAACATCACAGAGCTGGTAAATGGCAGGGCTGGGACTTGAGTCCAGGCAGTCTGACCCGAGAGACCCCTCATGCGAGAGTCCACCACCTCACCTGTGGCGTGTAACTGCTGGAGGGAGCCGACTCCAGGCGCTAAAGGAGCAGAGCGGAGGGAGACCCAGGCCTTCTCAGAGGGGACACCTGAGCTTGGTTCTGAAGGCTGAGGACGACTCAGCCAGTGAGGACAGATGGGAAGGGAGCCTGCATGAAGAGGAGGGAAGGAGAGAAAAGGCAAAGGTGGGGACCATGGGCTGGCTCTCAGGAAGCACCCCGAAGGGGGAGGGGTGCAGGTGAGGGAGGCAAGGCCTGGGACAGGAAGGCCTGGCAGGGAAGGGATATGCCCAGAGGAGCCCAGTGAAAACTGTGCAGAGCGCCAGCATACCACCCCCCCCCCAACTCCCCCACAACAGGCTGGCGGGAGATTTGGGCATGGCCGGGGCTAGAGAGCGGCACCAAAGCTGGCCCGCCAGCCGTCGCCCTCACAGCGGACATTGGCCTCTCCAAGTCTGCAGAGATTCAAGTTCAATCTGGAAAAGCAGTGGCCAGGGACCAAGGCCCGAAGGGGGCAGGGCATTGTCAGAGAAGGGAGCAGGGGCCAAGCCTCTGTGTGCCCGCAGACAAAGGGAGAAAGCAGGCTGAGAGTGGGGACAGCGTGTGACACCTGGGCCACAGGCCTGGGCAGCAGCCGCCACAGCCCTGGGGATAATGGCTCCTTTTGTCCTCCTCATAAATTCTCCGGAATAGAAAGGATTCCAGGGCCTGCTTCTCCTGCTTGCACAATGCGGGCTGCCCGGGGCCCCACAGCACGGGCCTGCCTGAGCCTTTGGGGAGCCTTCCGGCCTCTCCACTGTCTGTTCCTTCCCCGCGTGCAGGAGTGGGAAGTGCAAGCCGTGCCAGACATTCTGCAGGGGGCTGGGAGTCGGGGCTGGAGGCACAGCCTGAGCCAGGAACTTTCTTTCACAGCCTCGAGGAAACCAAAGGATCCTGAAGCTCTGAATGCATCTTCATATCTCTGCTTGTCCTAATGCTTGTCCTCCCCTGCTCTAACCCTTCCCCTCCTCCCCCCACCCCTGTTTTCCTCAGCAGACCATAGGGATTCCAAGCACAGGCTCTGGACTCGGACAAGGCTGGGTTCAAATTCTGACATGGCCACTCAGAATGGCAAGCTATTTAACCTCTACTAGCCTCCCTTTCCCTCTGTAGAATGGACATGGTAGCCCCTGCTTCCTAAGACTGAAAATGAGAATAAGCGAGAAAATGCATATCATATGCTTAGCTTGGAACACAGCCTTCCAGAAGGTCTCAGTGAGGGTAGACAGCCCAGTGGGTCATTCAGCCTGTCCCTAGTCTTCTCCAAAGACAAGCCACTCACACCCTGTTTTCTATATTCAGACTGAGTGCAAAGCTGCTCTTTTTTTTTTTTTTTTAAGATTTTATTTATTTATTTGACAGACCGAGATCACAAGTAGGCAGAGAGGCAGGCAGAGAGAGAGGAAGCAGGCTCCCCGCTGAGCAGAGAGCCCGATGTGGGGCTCCATCCCAGGATCCTGAGATCATGACCTGAGCCGAAGGCAGAGGCCTTAACCCACTGAGCCACCCAGGCACCCCCAAAACTGCTCTTATATTCTCATTGGTGCTGAGGGTAAAAAGGAAGGGGGTTATGAAGCATTTCCTATGTGCCAGGTGTGACCATAAAGGACTTAGAGAAACTAGGGGCCTTGTCTGTACTACATAGAGGAAGTGACCAGGATTTGAACTGGAGTCTGTCCAACCCTCTGCACCATGACACAAGAGAATTTCATGTCTGTGAAAATGACTTCCATGTGCTCCTTGGTACCTTCTCTTCTCCAGGGAAAACAATCCCGAGGTCTCACGGGCGATGGTTTTGTGTTCTTCCACCATCTTGGGCTCTCTCCTCCAAGTGTGCTCTAATTTGTCACTGTCTCCCTTCAAAAAATAGCCTCCAGACACAATATTCCCGTTGTCTTCTGACCAGGGCCAAATAGAAACACATTCTCACCTCCTTTATCGTAGCTGCTATGTTTCTGTTAATAAAACCTAAGGCGATGAGGCACCCCGGCCATCACTTTATGCGGATGGCTCTCTCTTGCTCACTGTATTCAGCCCAAGAGAATAATATGCCCCTGGTGCTCTGAACATTTGTAAAAGTCATTGTGATTTTCGTTGCGATAATGGAACCCTTCCCAGCTCGTTTAAGCCATCAAGCATATTTTATTTGGTAGCTCTCAGAATCTCTAGCAGGGCCAAAGATTCCAGCCCAGAAGGAGCACAGCCAGGAACAATTCATGAATTACCCCGACTGGGCTTCTCCACCAGAGTCATGGCCACTGTTGGCCAAGGCGTCACCACCTTCATATTGCACATGCTGACGTGGAGCGCTGTCTCCATGACATCTGAGATCTGAGCCTCCTACATGGCGGCAACTCCTTCTACACTTAGTCTCTTCTAACTAAGCCTCCCTGGGCACATGGAAGGGGCTGAATGAGCCTCCAAGATGGCTCCAGTGATCCTCACCTCCCTGTGTTTGTGTCCTTGTGTGGTCCCCTCCCACACTTGCTAGGGGCTGATTGGTGTGACCAATAGGATTTTGCAAAAATGACAATGAGACTTCTGAAACTAGGTCCTAGAAGAC
Organism: Mellivora capensis; assembly: GCA_004024625.1. Taxonomy (NCBI): domain Eukaryota; kingdom Metazoa; phylum Chordata; class Mammalia; order Carnivora; family Mustelidae; genus Mellivora; species Mellivora capensis. The sequence continues at coordinate 32,138 of PISX010002777.1, read as the reverse complement.
ATTACAACTTCCAGTCTGTTCTCGTGGAGCACTCACTCTAGGAGGAGCCTGTAGCTAGATCACGAGGACACTCAAGCAGCACTCTGCATTGGCAAGGAGGTTGCTATGCAAGGAATGAGAGCCTCCTGCTGACAACCAGCCCAAAAATGAGCTGGGCCTGTGAGGGAGTCATCTTAGAAATGGATCCTTCTGGTGGGGGTCGGATAACTGGGCAGCTCAGTCTGTTAAGCATCTGCCTTCGGCTCAGGTCATGATCTCAGAATCCTGGGATCCAGCCCTGCATCTGGCTTCCTGCTCAGTGGGAAGTCTGCTTCTTCCTTTTCTTCTGCTCCTCCCCCACATTCATCCTCTCTCTCTCTCTCAAATAAATAAATAAAATCTTTAAAAAAAAAAAAAGGAGGAGGAGGAGAAGGAGAAGAAGGAGAAGAAGGAGAAGAAGGAGAAGAAGGAGAAGGAGAAGGAGAAGGAGAAGGAGAAGAAGAAGAAGAAGAAGAAGAATGGACCCTCCAGCCCCAGACAAGCCTTCAGATGATGCAGTCCTGGCCACCATTTTTTTTTTAAAGATTTATCCATTCATTTATTTGACAGACAGAGATCACAAGTAGGCAGAGAGGCAAGCATAGAGACAGAGAGGCAGAAGCAGGCTCCCCGCTGAGCAGAGAGCCGGATGTGGGGCTCGATCCCAGGACCCTGGGATCATGACTCGAGCCGAAGGCAGAGGCTTTAACCCACTGAGCCAGCCAGGTGCCCTCCGGCCGCCATCTTAATTGCAACCTCATGGGGGCCTTGAGCTGGAACCCCCCCAGCTAAGCTGCTCTCAGACATCTTATCCACAAAAACTACAAGAGATATAAAATAGCGTTTGATATATGTTGCTTAAGTTTTGGGCCAATTTGTTGTTCCGAAGCAATGGAAAATTAAGGCAATACTCGTAAAGACTTAGAACGCCGCCTAGCATGTGGTCGGCATTCCTTCAAGGCTGTGCATGCTTTTATCCTTACTCACCTCTGGGCCAAATGTCAGAAGCCACCACCTGAGCAACCTGGGGAGTCTGGAAAAGGGAAAAGGATAAAGGATGCCAATAAGATTTCACTTAATCTTCATGGCAACCCTATGACTATGTCTGTTGGTCTCTTCATTTCACAGATGACAAGAAGCTGAATCACTTGCCGGGGGATCTGAAGACGGAGAGCCAGGATAGGAGCTCTGGCTGTCTGACTCCAGCTCACTATGGCAGCAGGCACGGAGGGAGGCGGGAACCTCACTGTGGGAGTGCCCGACTTTGTGAATTGTCACTTCACATCTTTGTAAGAATGACATGTGGAAGCTGGGAGGATGAGCCGAAGCAAAAAGGGGGAGAAGCTGGGAATGACAACTCAAACCCATGAGACCCGGGAAAAATGCTTTTGACACCAATTTCTTCACCACCACCCCTTGGGCAGAGATGTTGCAAGGACCCACAGTAATTCAGCTGGTAGGATGAATCTGGAGCTGAAAACCCCATATCAAAGATTTTTCTGATTGAGGTGCAGGCTGTCTGGGAAATTCTCAGTTCTCCCAGGAAGCCCCCAGGGCTCCTTATTAGCCTCGCCTGCCTTCCTCATACCACATTTGAGCTGCCAGCCCTGGCTGGATCTTGGGGCAGGGGTGCCCTGTCCCCCACCCAGAGCCAGCCCTGGAGTGAAACTCAAGCCCCGTGCCCCCATTTCTTTGCTGTCTCCCAAACAAAGACGTCAGGCCCCATCATTGCAAGCTTTCTCTTACTAATCAAGACAGAAACTTCAGAGAGTTATGAGGAAAGAGTTCCAGGAATTTATAGCATAGAACAATGGAAAGAAAAGAGATTTGAAGACAGAACCACTGTGACTCAAAGCCTGACAAAATCACGTCATTGCTATGGCCCTGGGCGAGCAACCCAACTTCCTTGGGCCTCAATCATCCGAAAAATTGGGAGGCCCCTTGGGGAGGGCAATTTAGCAAAAGCTACCAAAATCTACAGCACATATACTCCCACCGCCAAGAAACTGCCCTACAGGAACATAACTACACTCAAGGGTCATGCACAAAAGTCCATAGTGACATAGGCTGTGACAAAAATTTGCAAATTCTCATTCCTCGGGAAACAGGTAAGCAAATTACGGAGCACCCAGAAGATGGAGTTGCCTGACAGCTGTCAAAAGAGTGAAGCAGAAACAAAGAGATTATCTCAGCAGCTCATTTCTTCTCTAGCAGTTTCCTGTGCCGTCTGCCCTTCCCGGCCTTCTTCCTGTCGCGCCAACATCATTCCTGCTCACTCCCTCTGCCCCCACACCTAGCGGAGCCCCTGGAAACCAGGGGATGTTCCACAAAGAGCTGGTGACTTGTGGAATGACACAGAGCTGGGGCCACGCCTTCTGAGAGAAAAAGGCCTTCTGACCTTTCTGGATAAGCCAGTGGCAGAGTGGGGAGGGGACCCCAGGCCCCTCAGCTTCTAGCCCTGCACTCCCCTGAGAACTCAGACTCTCCTCATGCTCTTTCTTTATTGCAACAGCCTTAACTGAAGATTCTGCCTCTGTCCCTTCCCCTCTATCTGTCCTCCATGTTGCTGGCAGAATGATCTTCCCAAGGCACAGCAGCTCTCCTCACCCTACTCTGGGCCGTCACAGAGGGAGGTCCTTCGGCACTAGCCCAGCAGACACACACCTCTACCCCAGCCCCATATTATCCCCTGCTAATGGCCTTTAAGAAGATCCTTTGCTCCAGCCCCCCTTGTGCCAGCTTATCTTTTGGATAAATGAGGCCCAAGGCTCTGCCTTTGCCTCTGTGTATACCATTGTCTTCTCCTATAGTACGCTCTCCCTCCCCTCACTCTTCTTCCCTTCTAGGACCCTTGCTCCATTCCCATCCTCTGACACCACCTCTGGGAAGACCCCCCAGATCACAGCCTCCCCTGCCATCCCTACCACCCCTTTGGCTAGGAATTCCTGAGGCACCATGTACAGGACCGGTACCCCCACCAGGCAAGGAGAGTCATCCCTACTGAGTCTCTCTGAGTCCCCACCCCCGCCCCCAGGGACCTGGCATTTCCAAGGCAGCAGGTGCTCAATAACTATGTGGAAAAAATGATTAATGAGTAAACCAGAGCAATGGATTACTCCAGGAATAATTTCCAAGCGAATGAAAGAGTAGATGAAAAAACGGCCCTGAATTTATGAAAGAACGATAATGACCAACCCGAGCTTCACTGGCCACTGCTCTCTTTTCTCCAGACAATTAAAATCAACAATGCGATGTTTGTCGTCTTGGTAAAGTGACAAGCTGAAGACGGAATTTCCTCAGGACCACATGAGTTCACCCCGAGTAGAGAAGCAGCAGCAGCATTTACAGGAAAGGAAACACAGGTAGCCAGAAAATATGAAACTGTGGTCGACTTCCCTCATGATTTTTAAGAATGTCATTAAAAACAAGACATGGCTTTGTTTTTTTCCTGTTAAATATCTAATGCTTAGTGGGCAGAGGAAGGGAAAACAGGTAGTCTCAAATACTGTTGGTGGGACTGTTACTATATCTAATGCCTACAGAGGTCAGCCCAGAAATAACACCTCAAAATTTTTAATCTTTAAATGTGTTTATCCAGGTACCTGGGTGGCTGTCGGTGAAGTAAGTATCTGCCTTCGGCTCAGGTCATGATCCCAGGGTCCTGGGATGGAGACCCACGTTGGGCTCCCTGCTCAGCTGGGAGACTTCTCCCTCTCCCTCTGCAGCTCCCCCTGCCTGCGTTCTCTCTCTCTCTGTCCAATAAATAAACAAAATCTCTTTTTTTGAAGATTTTATTTATTTATTGGACAGAGAGAGAGAGATCACAAATAGGCAGAGAGAGAGAGAGGAGGAAGCAGGCTCCCCGCTGAGCAGAGAGCCTGATGCGGGGCTCGATCCCAGGACCCTGAGATCATGACCCGAGCTGAAGGCAGAGGCTTTAACCCACTGAGCCACCCAGGCACCCCAATAAACAAAATCTTTTAAATTTAAATAAATGTGTTTACCCTTTGACCTTGCAACCCCACTTTGAAGAATTAATCCCAGAGAAATAATTGGGCAAAAAGACAAAGACTTATGTACAAGAATTTTTATTTCAATATCATTTGGAAGAATGACAAATGGGAAACAACATAAAAGTCTATCTCCATGGTCTAGTTAAATAGTGTTTCATCCACACAGTGAAACCATCTGCCATTAGCAAGGATCAGTCTGTAGAGACAGAACAGATTCTCCTACCCTAACCCTAACCCTAACCCTAACTAAGTGGCAAAAGCAGATGAAAAGTGATATGATCCTTGTTATTGACTGTCCATGTACATGTTTATTTGTGAGGAGCAGAATTAAAGGTAGCCTGTTCACCAATGGCTGGTATTGTGAGGACTGTTGCTTTTCTATTCTACACACTTTCATCATTTTTGAAAATAATCGCCGATTACTTTTACAGAAAGAAAAACATTCAGAGAGACCAAGAGACAGGCAGACGCCCTGGCTTGGGTCCTTCTAGCATTGGTCCTGCTTCTTCCTGCTCCTGGCCTCTACTCTCGCCATCCAAGGACTCAGCCCCTGGGAAAGGCTGCCCTAGCCCACTTTCTAAAACAATGAAAACAATGGTGCTTCCTACAGAACGGTGTATCTACAGATTGAACCTTGGGCCCCCTTCACAGGCCACGCAGGGGAGTGGAGTACGTGAAGGTCCTACAGCTTGGGGAACGGGGGACCTGCACAGGGTGGACCCTTGGGACAGAATTCCTCTTCCGTGGCCTTGCCCAGCTTTGTTCCAAGGTCAAATTGCCTGCAGCTATAGCCCTTGTAACTTGCCCGCTTCATCCACAGCCCCAGGGTATGAACGAATAGGGCCTAGGCAGGGTTCCCAATCAACCAGAATAGAGAGAAGGGAAAGGGGCTGTTATTTTAACCCAAAATCTCCATGGGAAGGAGGAAAAATAGTTAAAATAATATTTGCTAAAATTTCATTATTGTTATGCCTGATTCTGTGTTGATTAAGCCTTGGGGTCAGTGGCTTTGGACAAGAACTTAATCTCTATGAACCTTAGGTTTTTCCATCTAGGAAATGTTATGATAACGCCTATCTTTTTGGGTTGCTGTGCAGAATAAATAGATTATGTGGGCAAAATCCTCAACTCAGTGCCTGGAGTACAATAACTGAACCATAAGCAGTCAATGTTACATCATTCTAGTTGCAGTTACACTTTGATCTGCAGAAGGTGACCTGCCTTTTTTACCTCCCCTCCCCCCACCCCCACCAGCTGATCCATTTCAGTGGGAGAGTGGCTGGCACTGGGGGGACCTTCCTCTACACGGAGAGGCCCTATGACAAATACAGGTGGGAACCAACTGATTAGAGTGTCAAGCAGGAGATCAAACTCCATGCTAATTGAGGTCTCTGAAAGGAAGTGGAAAGAGAACAGCCAGCTGAGGGATGCCATATAGTCTTGAAGGTAAGTGTTAGGGGTTGAACTATGTCCCCCCAAAAGATGGTAAAGTCCTAACCCTCAGGACCTGTGAATGTGACTGTGTTTGCGAACAGGGTCTTGGCGATGATTAAGTTAAGATGAAATCATTAGAGGAGGCTCTACTCCAATATGACTTACATCCTCATAAAAAAGAGGAATTGGGACACAGAGACAGACACACAGGGAGAACGTCACGTGAAGAAGAAGCAGAGATCAGGGTGATGCTTCTGGAAGCCAGACAGCACCAAAGATTGCTGACAATCACCAGAAGCCAGGAGAGAGGGACAGAACAGTTTCCCTCACCACCCCAAGAAGGAGCCCAGCCTACTGATAACATGATCTCAGACTCCCAGCCTCCAGAACTGTGAGACAATCCATTTCTGTTATTTAGGTTACCCCACTGTGGTCCTCTGTTATAGCAGCTCTAGAAGATTGAACAGGGGGGGTCTGGTGAGAGAAGACCTCTGCCTCTTGCTAGCTATGGGACTCTTGACAAGTTACCTCCTCTCACTAAGACTAGTGCCTTTATCTGTGAAATGGGGTGAACTCCAGGGACCACCTCTAGAGGTTGAGTGAGATAATGCACGGAACACTCCAGAACCAGTCCCTGACACATAAATGCTCAGCATCTGTCACAAATGTGCAAATTAGTCACTCCTGGGGGTTCTGGGGGGTGGGGGAGCTCCTCTCCTTGGAAATTCTAAAATTCTTGTGCGCAGGGCACGAGCCTTCGTACGGACTCCCCAGGGACGCCAGGATGGTTCTCTGGATTCCATAAACGCTCAGCAAATACTTCTTACTCAATAAAGTGTCTTCTATCTTGGGATTGTATCAGAGTAAATTCTAGAGTAGAATCTGATGTCTTTGCCTCCTCGGTCAGAAGACCTTACCTAAGACAGTGAACACTGATGGATTAGTATTGAATGAATGGATGAACTTTTGGGGCCATGATTTGGCTCCTAGTAGATTGAATCTATGGTGATTTATGATGTTTCATTAAGAAATAATTGCGGGCACCTGGGTGGCTCTGCTGGTTGAGCGACTGCCTTCAGCTCGGGTTGTGATCCTGGAGTCCTGGATGGAGTCCCACATCGGGCTCCCTGCTCAGCAGGGGGTCTGCTTCTCTCTCTGACCTTCCCCCTTTCATGCTCCCTTGCTCTCCTCTGTCTCTCAAATTAAAAAAAAAAAGAAAGAAAGAAACAATTGAGCCACCGCCTGCTATTGATCTCAGCATCATAATAGACTATAGAAATACAAAATGATAAGCTAAGAAGTATTAAACATTTACTGTATCAGGCGCCGAGCTTGACACAGATTATCTGTCGCCTTCCCCAAAACAACATTGTGAAGTAACCCCAGTTCTTACCTTCATTTTGCCCATGTGGAAAACCTTTCAAAGTCACAGCGAGGAAGGGCACCGGGGTGGCTCCGTTGGTTAAGGGTCCGACTCTTGATCTCAGGGTCGTGACTTCAAGCCCCACGTTGGTGGGCTCCACACTGGGTATGGAGCCGACTTAAAAAAAAAAAAAGTCACCACAGGGAAAGGAGAATCAGGATTTAAACTCGGGAATTCTGATCCCAGGGTCCACACACTTAACCATTATATCTCCCTCCCTTCCTCTCACTAAGTATGTGGGACGCTGTGAAGGCTCTATGACCTAGAGCCTCTGTGAGAATGGCGGGGCCTTGGCAAGCCTCTAATCCTAGATCCTGTAAGAAAATGAAACCGAGAACCAGGGAAGGTGTGTGACTAGCTTTGCAATGAGAACGGGACCCACCTGGGACTTGAAGTCAGGCGTCTGGACCCGCAGCCCGGGCTGGTGTGCCTCGGTGAGAGTAGGGACGTTGGCTGTAACTAGTCATTCACCCAAGGCCCTAGGTCTGTATCCTACAAATGGGAAGGGAAAGTCAGGGAGGTGCGGGAACATGGGCTGCCATCCACAGGGAGGACTTGAGCCAGGAGGGACAACTGAATGGGCTGCACGTCCATCTCTCCCTCCTCAGGGACTGTCCCCCTGCTGTTCCCACCTCCTCTGACTTTGAGTCCTGTCCATCTGCGCCAGGTGCAAATGGGAGCCCCTGAGCATAGGGCCCAGGCTTTGCTCTGGGCGATGTGCTGCACGTTAGTACTCAGGACATGGGCATGAATGTGTGTGGGCTCTGATGACGCATCTAGCCCTGCTCCTAAAGGAGACAAAAAGATCCTTATCATGACCCTTGGAACCGGAGGAGGCTGGAGCCAATGACACATAAGTTCAAATTGTGCATCTCAGTACAGGGAAAGAGCCTGATGAACATTCCCCACATTTCATAACATGGTGTGTGTTGCACTTGACCTCTCCCCTTGCCTCCATCCTTTCTCCAGGTGGCCTTATCTTCCTGCAACAGCCCCAGTGTTGTAGCTCTGGGTCAGGGGCTGGCGGTGAGGCCGGAGGGCTCTGAGCATAATAACCCGGGACCCGATTCCTCTAAAAACCACTCATGGAGGGTTCTTCCAAAGACCTGGGGTCCTTACAGAATGCTCTAGAAATAACAATGGTCTCTTTGGAGTCCAAACAGTTCCTGAGCTCTCATGCAGCTGTCAGCATCTGGGCTTAAGACGCAGAGGAACACAGCCAGAGCAACTGGTAGATGTGAGCTTCTATAGGTCACTTAAAATCACCCCACGGTTCTCCACTCAACAGCAAGGCAGCACAGCTCTGAGTGGTGGATTTGGTCCGCTGCATTCAACTAGAGTCAGGAAACATTAGCACTAAAATGCGGCACAAATGGTCGGATTGTTGATATACGTTCTTCTGTTTCACATATTGGCCTTCCACCCACAAAAACACACTTGCAAAGAGAGGTCAGATTCTTGGAAGTTATTAATAGAAAGGCTTATCAGTTGGTACTCGAGTTCAATCTTTTCTTTATAGGAGGAAACAGGCCCAGAGACAGAAAGCTAGTTGTCCAAAATCACACAGCTAGTGTCAGAAGCAGCAGTAGAACCAATAGAAACAGGGAGTCCAGCGAAAGTGGACACAACCTCTGTTCTTGCTGGAAACTGGAAATTTCCCCATTAGGAATTGTTACTCTTGTTTTCATAATATTTGATGGTCCGATTTAGGGATACAAGTAGTAGATGAATACATTAACATAATCATAAAAAAACTTTAAAGAACAATTGTATTTATAAAGATTTTTAAATTTCTCTTTTGTAATTCTTTGTCTTCTCCCCAATCCCATTCCCTCCCGAAGCAGCACCTAATGATGACAAATGCCCGTCAATTTTCCCAGACATTTTCCATGTGTTTAAGAATACATTTAGTATCCCTAACATGTAATCAGATTTTTAAATATACACTTAAATATTACAATATGTATTGTAAATTTAGGCATGTTATTTAAAATCTTAATTTAGGGATGCCTGGGTTGCTTAGTCGTTAAGCATCTGACTCTTGGTTTCAGCTCAGGTCATGATCTTAGGGTTGTGAGAGCCTCAGTGAGGGGTCTGCTTGAGATTCCCTCTCTCTCCCTCTTTCCCTCCCCCTTGTTCTCCCTCTTTCTCTGTCTGAAACAAAATCTTTTTTTTAAAAAAGTAATGAAATCCCAGGATGCCTGGGTGGCTCAGTCATTTAAGTGTCTGCCTTCAGCTCAGACATGATCCTGGGGTTCTGGGATCGAGCTCCATGTTGGGTTCCATGCTCCATGGGGAGTCTGCTTCCCCCCTGCTCATGCTCTCGTCTCTCTTTTTCTTTCTCTAAATAAATAAAATATTTAAAATAATAAAAATAATATCCCAATTTATATATCACCCCATTTATAAATACAAGATCAAATTACACTATTTAGTTCACTTAACCTTGTGTCCTGGAGCCCTTTGCCCAGTCCTGCTAGCACCCTGGCACCTTGGCAGTGGCTCCCTAGGATCCCACTGCATGGATGTACCACATATATATTTAGCCATCTGTCTATCCTCAGACATTCAAGTTGTTTCCCATCTTTTCAATTGTAGTCATAGCCACAACGAACTTCCTTATATACAAATCTCTGGGAGACGAGCCAATGTTTCTGCAGAAGAGGTATCTAGAAGCGAAAAATGTGAGATCATTTGTTTAGAGAAAATCTCCCTTTAAATTGTGACAAGTCACCTAATGTTTTCCAAAGGCTTCTCTTCTAACCTTTGAGGGTCTTCAACAGCTATGCACGTGACGGAAGCCATCACAGCAACCCTGTGAAAAAAAAAAGCACGGTTCCTGCTTTACAAAACTAGACTACAGCTGAGACTTATTAACTAAAGTCAGCACAGCTGTCATCATCATGCTGGACTAGCTCTCCTGGGGGGTGTCCTTGCGGGCTGGCTTACCCCTCTCATGCAGACCCCTGACCCCAGTTGCGAGCCCTGCCTGGCTGAGGGAAGGGGCACCGCTCACCTGGTCGGGTCGCCAGAATTCTGAGACTGAAGGAGCAGAGAAGCCACAGTCCATGGTCTGAAGTGGGGGTGTGGGGAGACAGCCCCGCCAAGAACAATGGAGACGTGAAGGACACGAGCTCCGAGCTAGAGAGACTTGATTTCAAGTGACAGCTGCATGAAGCTCCATGACTTTACCAAAGGTGTTTTCTTGGCAACCCTGTTGTCAGGTTTCTCCTATAAGATGGAGGTGATACTAGCATTTATCTCACGTGTGGTGGGGGCATTGACTCAAAGCATAATTGCAAGGGGACAACAGGCTGGTCGCTGATGCTTGGCAACCTGGTACTTCCGAGCTTCTCACTAGTGGGTCTGGGAATGGAACGCTATGCCTCTCACATTCACCTTCAACTTAATTCATTTTAAGGAAATAGGGCTGTTGTCTTTTCCATTATTCCCTGTTTATTATCTCTCCACTCCCACAACTCAGTTCCACACAGACCTTTAGTGAAAATATCATTTCGATATTTGAGGAGGGGGCCTGGAGACCTTGGTCCCTGAAGGTAGATATTGTGGTTCCAGGATAGGACAGGTGTCAGAGAAAAGTGGACACTTGGTGCTGTGTGGCAGAAAAAGTACAGGCTCCGGGGTCTCACACGCCTGGGTAGAAAGCGAGGGCCTCTGTTGATTAGCTGTGTGACTTTGGCAAGTTTCTTAACTCCTCTGAATCTCCATTCTCTTCATCTGTAAAATGAGGATTAAAAAAATAATAAGTGCTTTGCTGGCTAATTGAGAAGTTTATAGGACTTCTAGAAGGACTATAGAAGTTTATAAGACTCCTAGCGTAGGGTCTAGCTCTTAAGATTGGTAGCTGATCTTGCTGTCAGCTTACATATTACTTTCAGTTGACTATCTTTCTTTCTACTTTGCTAAGAACACAGAAGCCATGAGAAAACATCCACATAGTCCAGCCATCAGCCACTGGCCCTTCCTACACCTGCATCCACAAACTCTACCTTCCCCCAATGAGCCAGTGTTTCCAGCGGTATGTGAGGTCCAATCCCTACCACCTACCCAAGGTCATTGGTCCAGCAGTTTTCATTTTCACTTGTTCTCTCTCTACGGGATCAGTCCCATCAAATGAAAACATGCTGCTATTCCTCCCATCCTTTAAAACAAAACCAGAAAACCTTCTCATGATCTCATTTCTACTGCCAACTACTCCCCCACATTTTTTTAGGCTTCCCATTGCAGCGAAACTTTTCTCTGCCTCACTCAGCACTTCCGCTTTTGCATAGGTACCCAAAAGATTTGAAAGCAGGGTCTCAAAGAGACATTTTACAGCCCATGTTCTTGGGAGCATTACTCACAATGGCCAAAAGGTGGAATAACCCAAGAGTCCATCAATGAATGAATGGATAAACAAAATGTGGTATATGCATACAATGGAATCTTTAAAAGGAAGGAAGTTCTGACTCATGCTACATCAGGGATGAAATTTGAGGGCCTTTTGCTCAACGTAAGAATCCAGTCATGAAAAAAGCAAATATTGCTTGAATTATTTAGACTGGCAAAATTCATAGAGAAAGTGGAATGATGGGTTCAGGGACTTGAGGGGAAAGGGAACAGGAAGGTGCCGTTTAATGGGTGTACGGTTTCAGTTTTGCAAGGTGCAAACAGTTTTGGAGATTGGTGGCAGATCAGTGTGGATACGCTTAACATTACTGAGTTTTAAACTCATGTAAACATGGTTAGGTTGGTTAATGTTATGTTCTGCGTATTTCACCATAATCAAAAGTCAAAAGACAAAAACAAAAATGAGGGCGCCTGGGTGGCTCAGTGGGTTAAAGCCTCTGCCTTCTGCTCAGGTCATGATACCAGGATCCTGGGATCGAGCCCCGAGTTGGGCTCCCCACTCAACAGGGAGCCTGATTCTCCCTTTGCCACTCTCCCCAACTCTCTCTCCCAAATAAAGTATTAAAAAAAAAACAAAAACCCTCCTCTGCCTCTGGCTTCTTCCCTTCTTCCTTCAGCACACGCCAACAGCATTGGTACTCGCCACCTCCTCCCCAGTCTACTTTCTTAGCTCCTGGCCTTTTCTTCCACCCCTTCCTATCCCATTGGTTTTTGTGGGTTTGTTTTTTTTTTTCCTTCCCAATGCATGCAGAAGGTGACACTTCTGACCCCATTTCCGGATTACTGCGACAGCCTGCTAGCTAGTCTCCTATTCCTGCTTCTCCCATTACCATCTAGATCCACTCTCAACCCAGTCACCAGCGGGATCCCTTGAAAACATACCAGGCCATGTCGCTCTTCTGAGTGAAACACCCAGTGGCCCCATTTCTTTCATAGTGAAAGTCCATGAAACTCCACCGTCCAACCCACACCCCCAGTCCTCCCTGAACCTCCCAACCACCCCTCCCCCCCACCTTGCTCTTGGGCACCAGACCCACTGGCCTGGGAACCGGCAGGTGCACGTCTGCCTCATTACCTGTCACACTCTTCACCCGCAAGTCTGCAGAGCTAACTCCTTCCCCTTAAAATGTCCATACAGTGTCACTTTTCAGTGAGGTCCCCTATACTCTCCTCCATTTCTCCTTTTTCCCATAGCCCTTCTCCCTTGAATGTACAGACCATTGTAACGCACTTCAGAATGTTCCCACCTCTTCCTGATAGAATATAAGCAGGGATTTTGTCTACCTGGTTCGGTACGGTGGTACGGATGTATCACCAGTACCTACAGCAAATGCCAGGTGCACTGGAAGTGCTGAACCATTTCCCAGAGGATTAAACCACCTCCAGGAGTCCATGATCCGACTTGATCTTCACCGCCATTTTGTGAAGGCCGTCAAGAGATCCCATCGTAGCCATTTATGGGAAGTCAGATGAAGATAGATGAAGACAGGAAGTCTCAGAGATTGGGGTCTTCATTCACTTAAAGTGCACTCATTCGTTTACTCAGTAAACTTAGCAGTATCAAGGCAGAGCTGTGCCTAGAAGAGAGATGTGTTCATGTCTATTCTTGGATGTTTTCCTGCTTTTAAACACCTATACTCCCTTTTGAGAATTGATAGAAATCTCGTGCATCCCCAATTAAAAAGCAATGCAGAGCCATGGCTAATAGCAGGGGTCTGGAGCCTGTGCTGTAACTCTACCAACCCCATTCCCTGACTCCCTGACATCGGGCAGCGGGCAGCGTCCCGCAAGAATTCCCCTCCTCAGTGTTCATGCTTGTATGGCGGCAATGGCGCCAACGGCTACTTCTAGTGTTGTCATGGGGAAAAAAGTGCGAGTAAAGCATTTTTTCAGGGGAAAAAAGTGCAAGTAAAGCATTGCTATTAGTGTGTGCGTTTTCTCCCTACCCCTCCCGCCCAGTGATTTTGTCCCGTTTGCTTCTAATAGTTTGCATGACAAAACCAATAGGCTTATTTTGTTCATTTCCAAATACAAAGATGTATCATAATATTGAACAGGCTTTTTCAACCCCCCGAGTTTGATACACCCACTCTCTGTTATCCCCGGTGCCTCTCAGCATCCACAGATTGTCGAATGTGACCCCAAGTTAAGAGAGGGCCCTGGCCCCTTCCTTCCTCCTTTTGCATCTGTTCCTGATAGAGGAAGAGCTACTGATTTCCAGCTGCAGGGTTGAAATGGAAACTGGCAAAAAGTGCAAGCAAAGGGCTCAATTTCCCAATCGCTGCAGCTGAAGAGCGCCCTGAGCTATTTTTAAACCCCTTTTCAGAAACCCCAGCGCTTGCAATGGATCTATTTTTTTAACTGCCAAGAGATAATGCTTAAAAGGGAGAGCTTGAAAATATTCCGCAGCACTCATAAAAATGACTGAAATAGACGGTGCATAAGACAGCCTTTGTCTGGAGCAGTGGCCGGGAGCGAGATGAAGTCTTTCAGACCCCAGGGCAGCGGTGCTGCTGGATCGGCTGCTGACAACCGTGGCTTTGTGCATTGACTGCATGAGGACCAGAAAAGGCAACAAAAACCAAACAGTGCTTGTAGAGAACATCAGAGATCTGGCGTTGAAATCGGTCATCAATTCCAGGAAACAAGGGACCCCAGGATAAGTCTCAGAGAATCCTCCTCCTCTTGGGTGCTGCCTTATCTGTAAACCTGTCCAAACCATCCAAAATGAAATGAGTCTTCTGCCCCTTCCCTGAACTCCAGAAGTTTCTCTGCCTCCCTCAGGAGAACCAGCAGCCACGTGGTCATCTGTGCTACGGATTTAGGAATCACGCTCAACTCCACTTTTCCTCACCTCCCACACCCCATAGAGTCTTGCCCATATCGCCTCTTAGGTAGTTCTGAGGTCCTGTTCTCTGTATACTGCAGAGACCACCCCATGACCACCGTCCTGATTCCGTTCTTCATCAGCTCTCAACAGGATTTTTGCAAGAGTATCTGAACTAGCCTCCATGCATCTCTTTTGGTCCCTCTTCAGCAATGGACACTAGGAATTTTTTTAATGTTTAGCAATCACATATTTTTGAATTTCAAATATTAGTATGGTACCTCTTGCTTAGAATCTTTAAGTGTTTAATCAACCTCAGACAACAGCCTGCACTCTTTAGTAGAGTAGACCTTCCATGATGACCTGCCCACTGCAACCTTTTCCCTCAGTCCCGCTATACCCTACCTCATGCTTTATGCTGTAGCAACATCAAGTACCTGTGATTGTCCGTGCACCATATTATTTATTCCTCCGTGCCTTTGCTTATGCCATCTTTCTTGTCCAAAATGTCATTCATCTCTACTTCTTAACAGGAAAAATGTTATTGACACATGACATGAATATAGCAAAATGGTAAAACCTGATGCATTTTTATAGAGCTGACATAGTCAAGTGGCTGCTGTAGAAATCAAAGATTTGGATATCACCAGTATTCCAAAGCCTCTCCTGGCCTCTCCTGACATCACACCCTAAAAGATAACCACTATTCTCCCTTCATTCCATTTTGATTGGTTTTGCCCAATTTTGAACTTGATGTAAATGGAATCATACAGTATATGCCTTTTTGTCTGGTTTCTTTCATTTAACATTACTTTGAGACTCACCAACACAGTTGCATATGGCAGTAGATTATCCTTTCTTATTGTGGAATGTAATATTCCATTGTATAAACATACCAAATTTATTAATCCAGTCTAGTGTTGAATGGTTTCCAGGTTTTTGGTTATTACAAAAGTGTTATTAAAAGCAATCTTTTACATTGTTTTGGTAAAAGTTTGTATGCATTTCTGCTGAGTGGAATTGCTGGATTATATGATATATGTATATTTAGCTTTAATAGATATTTCCAAACAGTTTTCCAATGTGGTTGTAGCATTTGTACTCCCACTAGCACTATTTGAGAAGTCTAGTTGCTCCATATTTTTGACTACACTTGGGATTGTCAGGTTTTTAAAATTTCAGCCACTTTGATGAATTTTTAAGACTATGTCTGACAACATCTTCCTTTTAATTCAAGTATTTAGATCAACTACTCTTAATGTAATTATTGGCATAGCTGGACTTAAGTCAACCTTCTTATTCATATTCCATTTATCCCATCTGTTCTTTATTCTTTCTTTCCTCTTTCCTTGACTTCTTTTGGATTATTGAGTATATTTTAGTGGCTGCTTTTGGTTTTATATTATGTATCTTTGACTTTACACATTCTATCTTTAAATAGTGTTATAAAACTTCATGTATAATCTAAGGAGCTTATAAGAGTATATACTTTCATTTCACTCTCTTTTCTTGTATTTTTATTGTTGTCATACTGGTGCTTCCACATACATTATAAAATCTACAATTTTTGGTTTTAAACAATTGCCTTTTTTTTAAAAAGTTAAAAATAAGAAGAATTCGGGACGCCTGGGTGGCTCAGTTGGTTGGACGACTGCCTTCGGCTCAGGTCATGATCCCGGAGACCCGGGATCGAGTCCCGCATCAGGCTCCCGGCTCCACGGGGAGTCTGCTTCTCCCTCTGACCTTCTCCTCGCTCATGCTCTCTCACTGCCTCTCTCTCAAATAAATAAATAAAATCTTTAAAAAAAAAAAAAAAATAAGAAGAATTCATTTATATTTAATCATATAGTTGCCATTTCTAAGGTTCTTTATGGCTCTGTAGAACAAGAACAAGTTTGCAGATGATGCCACTCAATAAAAGTTTGCTGAGTAAATGAATGGCTGAATTTTAAATAAATTAATGAAGACCCCCTAGCCTCTTCGAGACTCCATTTTTTCATCTGTAAAATGGATATAATAATACCTTCTGGCAGCTTTCACAAAATGGCTACGAAGATCAAATGGAATAATGGACTACTAGAAGTAGTTTAATACCCTAAAAAATCATTCAGCCAGCTTATTTTCAAATATTTCTTCACCCTATTTTCTCCCTTGTTTTGGCACTTAAATTGGTGGCATTTTAGACCCTTTCACCATGTCAATACTTTTCTCCCCACCGCCCCCCTCCGCCCCGTAGTTTACATAGTTTCCCTCTGTGCCTATGTCTGGATATCTCTTACTGTCCTCTTCAGGTTTACAAATGCTCTCTCCTGTCATATGAAAACTGCTGTTAAACTCATCTATTAAGTTCTAAATTTCAATTGTTGGATTTTTTCAGTTCTACATTTTCTATTTGATTTTTTTTTTATAGATCTACTTCCTCACCTTGTCATCAATCTCTTAATCATAGTTATTTTAAAGATTATGTTTGGTAACATTAAAGTCTGGATCATCTGTGGGTCTATTTTTATTATCTGATTTTCTTTTTCCCTTTGTGTTTTTATCTTTTGGTTCTCTTTAACTGAAATAACTGGTTGTTGTTTTTTTTTAAGTTTTAATTTTAATTCTAGTCAGTTAACATACAGTGTTACATTCATTTCAGGTGTACAATATAGTGACTCAATGCTTCCATACATCACCAGGTGCTCATCACAATAGATGCACTCCTTAATCCCCATTGCCTGTTTCACCGACCACTGCCCCCCCCCCCCGACACCTCCTTTCTGGCAACCATCAGTTTGTTCTCTAGAGTTAAGAGTTTCTTAAATTCCACATATGAGCAAAACCATATAGTATTTGTCTTTCTCTGACTGAGTTATTTGTCTTACAATAATAGTCTCTAGCTTGTAATATCTGGTGTCTTAAAAAATTATAGAGAATCTTGATGATGTTCTATTTCTCTAGAGAGACTTTACTTTTCTTCTGGGATGCAACTAGTATAGGGACTATTTGGCTTAATCCAATTAGAAATTGAGATAATTTGAGGGTGAGTTTGTTTTTCTAAAGCCTGCTCTATTTCCCATTGCCCTCACTCCTAGGAAAAGGATCTTCAGTGGTGTCATTACAAGTCTGGTCTATTAACCAGGGCCCTTTCTTTTTGGTAGAATTTGAATTCCTCTAGTATCTTGAGATGCCAAAAATTGTGCTCAGATTTTTAGACTTCTAGTTGTCACCATCTAATGGATTTAGCCTCTTCTCTGATAAATTGCAAATGCCTTAAGGGGAAAACCAGTGAAGAATATCATTCACTTCTTTACAGCTACCCCTGTCTACCACCTTGGTCTCTCAAGTCATGCCTACCTTGGTTGTACTTTAATCCTTTCAAGCCACTGTTGTTGTTGTTTTTTTTAATTTATATGTAGCCCAGTTATTTTTGGTAAGGAGAATTGGTACATCACAAACAATTATCTAATGGACAAAAGCAAATGCCTGCCCACCTTCTTTCTGAATGGAAAATTTCTTTACAGGAAAATCCCTGTAAGCCTTAGATGCCCCTCTGCTAGAAAATCTCCTCTTACTATTGTTTACCCAACTCCACCCTTATCTCATGACTCCTCATATCCTCTCACATATAATCCCATAAAACACTTTGTAGTTCCCCAATAGCATATACACGTTTATTATCACCTGACTTTGTCTCTCTTCCCCCATGAAACTGTGAGCATCTTGAAACCAAAACTATGATGTATTCATCTCAGTATCTTCCATAGCTAGCACAATACCTAGTTTAAAAAACATATGCATTAGTATGAACTTAACTGGTTCTCAACAGATGTTCAGAAATGCATGCAAATGCCAACCAAATAAGCAAGAAATGGGATTTTCTTGACCTTGGAAGCTACCACCAAGATTTCCAGACCCACCCTCAGGCCCCCTTTAATCTCTTAGACATTTAACCACTGGCCTTAATACCATGGCCACTGGGGCACCTGGGTGGTTCAGTCATTTAAGCAATTGCCTTTGGCTCAGGTCATGATCCTAAGGTCCTAGGATTAAGTCCTGCATTGGGCTCCCTGCTCAGTGGAGAACCTGATTCTCCCTCTCCCTCTGCTGCTCCCCCTGCTTGAGCTTTCTATCTCTCTGTCAAATAAATAAATAAAACATTAAAAAAAAAAAAAGGACATGGCCACTAACACTCAGGGGATATGCTCTAGACATTCTAAAACACCAACTTAGAAAGGAGACAATGATTCACCCAGACAAGTCACTGTGTCTGTTCCATATTCATGTCCTTCATATGTAAAAGAGAAATATTAAAATCTACCTTCCTGGATTGATATGACACAGTTATAGTTTTATGATTAAACATCCAGACTTTGAAGCTAGATTTCCTGGAGGCCAATCCTAGTTAAGCTACTCACAAGCTGTGTGACTTTGGGCAGATTAATGAGCCTCCCTGTGTTGGTAAGGAATTAACATCCATAAAAGTTGTAGAGCAGTGCCTGGCACAGGGTAACTACCAGCCATTAGTATTCTGTTTCGATCAAATGAGAAACAACACAAGTAACCTATAAAATAGTGTGTTAGTTATTAGCATGATGACTGAGTATTATAATAATTAAATCATTTCCCCTAGAGAAGAGCAACTCAACCTTGAGGCTTCAGTGGGTGCTACCAAATAACATATTTAGCATTAAAATATGAACATGCAACCTTTTACTGTTGGCTTTTACTTGCTAAAAAAAATTTTTTTAAAGACATTTTCAGCCCTAACATTTACTCTGAGTGACTCACGTATGAGAATTGAGGTTTTCCCTATACTTCCTAAAATCTATAAACCAGAAACCCAGAGTATTACATGTTTCCCCAACCACAGGCTGTGGGCAGACCTGAGCCAAAGATAGCAGAGGAACCACACTGAGAAGGGGACAGAAGCCTTCAGACAGTGTGGCATGTTCTGCCATGTCTTCCATGCCCTGGGCTTGGGAGACACTAGGGACCAAGGTGGAGTCTGAGGGTTTCACAGAGATGGGGACTGTGAGCTGAGTCGCTCTGTGACCAAGACACTGGGAAGGCCAGAAAGCACTTGGATGTGAAGTTCCCAAGGCATCAGCAGGATCCAAAGAGTTGAGGAAGCAAGAGCAAGGGCTCCGAGCAGCCAGCTAAGGCGTTGGTGAGATGCCAGAGTCTGCATCTCACCAAAAGGAGGTTCTCCAAGAAGCTAGCAGTCAGCAGGAAGCACTGAACAGAACTGCTGCCCTGGGGTACCTGTTAAAATGCAGATACCAAGCCCTACTCTTCAAGAATCTGAGTATGACAATCTGGACAAGGTCCAGAAATCTGCATTTTTAATGACCTTTCAAATTATTCTGACATAGGTGGTTCTTGGGCCACATTTTGAGAAAGTAATGGGGTGTACTTAGCTTTAAGAGACAAGGGTGTGGCCTCTTGGTAGGAGTGTCCTGCAGGGTATGGGTGGCACTGAGTACCCGAGGATAGACAACAACCAGTTGGATATCAAAGACAAGCAGGCAGAAAAAACAATGAACAACCACTTTATACCCTGAACAAACGCTTGTCTGTTCAGTGCTTTTGAATGAATTTGGAAAAGATGCCCCTTGTGGGCAGATGAACTTAATAAAAGAACCCATACTTTTGGGTAGAGAGGCCAAACCAAGGCTTGGGAAGCAGAGATGGGGGTGGAGGTATAGATTCAGTCCCTACTTTATCCCTTAGCTGGGTGGCCTCACAGGACCTGAGACAGAGGGGCTGAGGGTGTCCTTTAGTCCTCTTAGCCCCTGACAAGGATCTCATACCTGAGCTCTGGAGGCCAATGGGGAGCATCACCAGGACTGGAGGAACCAGGGCAAGAGTTCATGTTCTGGGGTCAGTTGGGATTGAGCCCAAGTGTTTGCTCTGCTGTTTGCTGGTCACGTGACCAGGAACACATTCCCTACCCTCTTCCCACACCTCAGGAATTTAATCAATAAAATACAACAGCACTGTCAGCCACCAGTGAGCCATGGTCAGTGCCAATGACCATCAGGAACTTTTGGTAAACATCAGTAGCCCCGGTGACCACAGGAGGGCAGGTGCCCTGGGTCTGTCCCCCCACAAACTCACCACCAGGAGGAATGTTATAATGAAAGCAAATACCAGTTGACATCCTACTGTATACAAACACAATTAGAAAACAGGCGCAAACATAGCTGTTCCCGCAAGCTTGGTATAGTCCCTTAGGCATTCCACCAAGCACCACGCAAGAACGTTCTCTCCAAGGTGCACAAGACCAGGTCCAGAGATGCCAAAGGCAAAATAAGAAGAAGATACAGAAGCCCAGTAGATCCTAATTGAGTCTCCTAATTACATACAACCATGTGAAAGAAAATCCAAACTATTATTATTGCTTTATCTTTTTATTTTTATTTAATAATTTTGGTATTAAGTAGTTCAATGATATGTTGGATGTGTCAGTGATCTGGTCTGAAGCTTCCTCCGAAAAAGATTTGGTTGTATCCTGCTGTGGGAAGACTTCCTGTCTCCAGGATAAAGGGGAAGCCTCAGAACTCCACAGGAAGGTTTTGCTCACAAAGAAAGAGCAGTGATGAGCAATGGCTATTTGTTCTAGATGGGGCCAGCTGCATAATTTGTGGGATCCAGTGCAAAATGGAAAAAAAAAAAAGTGTGAGGGGGGAAAAAGGAGGAGTAAAAGCTTTTTTCTTTCTTCCTCTCTCTCTCTCTCAACCTGTCACACTGTTTTAGCTTGGGCTGCCATAACAAAATACCTTCGGCTGAGAGGCTTAGATAACAGAAATTTATTTTCTCACAGTTCTGGAAGCTGAGAAATTCAAGATCAAGGTGCTGGCAGATCTGGCTCCTGGTGAGAGCCCTCTTCCTGGTTTGCAGACAGTGGCCTTCTCGCTGTATCCTCACAATGTGGAGAGAGAAAGAGCTCTAATTTCTCTTCCTTTTATGGGGTCTCTAATCACACATGGGTCCTACTCTCAAGACCTCATCTAAACCTGGTTATCTCTCAAAGGCCCCACCTCCAAATACCATCACTTTGGGAGTTAGGGCTTCAACATATAAATTTTGTGGAGACATGAACATTCAGTCCATAACCCATGGCGTTTTTTAATTTGCTATTTAATGCTGCATCTCCTCAAGCATGGGGGATACTTCTGAGGCATTGCAGACACTCATGGGTGCCCCAGGACCCTGACCTCTGACTTGATGCATGGAGGGTACATGTCCCAGTCAACCCTCCCCTTGCTCACTCTAGCCCCTGTCAGGCAAAGGGCAGCAGCAGTCATTGGGTGTGTGTGGAGGAGCTGGCAGCAGGGAATCCTTCCCAGGCAGTGGCAGGAGGTAGACCCCACGGGAGCTCAGGCTCCAACCCCCAGTGCATGTAGCATTATCTCATCAGACTGCTATCAAAACACAAATCGGGGGTTCCTGGGTGTCTCAGTCAGTTAAGCATGTCTGCCTTCAGCTCAGGTCATGGTCCTGGGGTCCTGGGGTCCTGGGGTCCTGGGGTCCTGGGATCGAGCCCCATCCCCACCCCGCTCAGTGGGGAGTCTCCTCCTCCCTCTCCCTCTGCTCTTCCCCTACAGCTCATACTCTCGCTCTCTCAAATAAATTAATATTTAAGAAACACACACACAAATTCCAATTAAGAATTTCTGCAGAGCATAACGTCCCAAGCACAGGACCTCCTAGTGAGCCTATGTCCCCATGTCACTACACTGGTCACACGCCCTGATACCAGAACTCAGAAAACTCCGATGGAGGGAGTAACATTGCTGAGTGCCTTATTGTTTTACTCATTCAGTAACAGCAAAAAGTTAATTCCAGAGCACCTAGAGTAACAGCCTACCCTCAATTAGTGCTCAAAAGCATTTGAACACTAGGATTTTGAAAGTTCAAAACTATTGAAAATAGGCCTAGATACAGAGTCAGTGCAAAATTCATAGAAAATAAAACTAAGGGTGCCTGGGTGGCTCAGTGGCTTAAAGCCTCTGCCTTCGGCTCGGGTCATGATTCAGGGTCCTGGGATGGAGCCCCGCATCGGGCTCTCTGCTCCGCAGGGATCCTGCTTCCCCCTCTCTCTCTGCCTGCCTCTCTGCCTACTTGTGATCTCTGTCAGTCAAATAAATAAATAAAATCTTCAAAAAAAAGAAAAGAAAAGAAAACTAAGTTAGGTGAGGGTGTGTCAAACTCAGTACTGTTAATATTTGTGAGTGGGTCATTCTTTGTTGTGGGGTCTGTCCTGTGCCTGGTGGGATGCTCGGCGGCATTGAGGGCTTCTACTTATTAGATGCCAGCGGCATATCCATCGGCCTCTCCCCTGACCCATGACAACCAAAACTGTCCCCAGTGGTGCCAAACGTTCCTTAAGGAGCAAAACTGCCCCTGGTTGAAAGCCACTGGTACAAAATTTGGCACTTTGGGGTGTTACTTTATGTTTGATGAGCCAGTTACAGATTGTACTCCCACATTTAAGAGTCAAATTCTGGTGGGCTACCTATATGGCATTTTTGCTTGTTTGTTTCTTAACTTAAAAATTGTTCATGTCTAAACTGCTATGCCTTCTTTATTACTCAAACATGCAAATCCTACATCAGCTGTTGGCAGTAAGTGGAGAGAGGCTATCCTTTTGGGGAGGAAGTGAGAGGCACCTTTCAGAATATTCAACAAAGATCCACTGATGGGACTGTCATATAATCAACACTCGATTGCCCAGATTTCGAGGGAAGCAGATGTGTCAATATCCAGGAAAACACGCAAACAAACAAACAAACAAAAACCCCCAGATTATTCAAAAATCATTTCTATTCGGCTTAAGTTTTTGTGTTGCTTTGTTTCTGCTGCAAATCAATTTAACTGAGTCTTATTCAGACTGACATTGAAACGAAAGAGGAAGTCATCCGGGCCAGCCAGAATCTGGAATTTAGAAGGAAGACTGGAGGTCAACAATTTGGATTTGACTAAAGGAACATCAACGAACTAAACTCTTTCCTCTCCTACTTTTTAAAGACTTCTTCGTGATCACTTCTTGGAACAGAGAGATTAACAGAGTTGAAACTGTGATGGATGTTATTGGCCTGCATCTAGAAACCCTCAAATCCCTTGGGCCAGAGAGCAGTCTTTGTTTGTCTCCACTTCTGCAGGCTAACCAATGATACCTGTGACTTTCCTCACTTCGTGTAATGGGCATGTGTGGTGACCCAAGGGCACAGTTCCTTGGATCTGGCTGGGACGAACTCTGAGGTGCAGCGTATGCTCCAGAGTTCTCTGTGGGCTCAGAGTGAAGACGGGATATTGGCTGAAATCACACCCTGGCCTGTCTTCTTCCGTGTACCTGTCCTTCTTCCTCCACTCCCTTACTCATTTCTCCCTGGAGCATTTCCTTAATGAATCAGTTGCACTCACATCATCGGCTCAGGGTCTACTTCTGGGAAAAACTGGCCTGAGACATTTTCCTTTCACTCACAAGACCATGAGGGAGATGTGACCTGTACAGGGTTCCCCCTAGAAGTGCTCCCACCCCCATGGGTCATACAACCAAACCAAAAAGACATTGTTTAAGTTCAGGACACCAATAAGACTTTAGGGTTTTAAAATATCATCCCATTTTCCAGGAACTCTCTATGTAGGGCCAGAGCCAGAGAAGGGGTCTGAACCAGAACCAGAAGGGCTGCCCAGAGAAGGATGAGCACATTGGGGTCAAACTGAAGCATCTGAGTCCTTGGAGTTCAGCCTGAAATTCATGCCAAGGAAGGAAGATGAGCCTTGAACCAGGGGCCTGAAGCAAAGAGCATGGACACCACAGAAGCCACCAGGCTCGAACCCAAACTGAGAAGTCTGGTCAGAGCCCGCCGTGCTGGCCTGCAGCCCCACATTTCTCACTTCAGGTCCAATGATCTTGTTCTTATGCCCTGTCTTGTACATTGGGGTGTACCCATTAGATGCCGGTAGCATACCCCAGACCCTCTCTTTATGACAATCACAAAAGTCTCCAGGTGTGGCCAAATGTTCCTGGGGTGAGGGGGAGGAGGAAAATTGCCTGCTGTCCCATACTGCTGTGTGTTGTTAGCCTTCCTTTGCTTTGTTTCCCCTTATAAATGAACTTCACTTTGAAAGCCAGGGCAGGCTTTCAAAATACATTTTGGTAGCTGGATGCCTGACTGTGTAATGCTTTTCCTGACTTCCCTCAACACTTTTTCTGTAAAGCAGATATACAGCTGCCATTCACAACTGCACAGATGCTGCTCATACATCCTACAGAGTGGATGGTCCAAGCCAGAGTTGTGCAGTGAACAACACATTCAACCTTGCATGGAATCCCAGGACAGAGGCCCTTTCTCCTGCCAGAATCTGGAACTTCCTCCCTCTAAACATCGAAACTCCCCCCCGCCCATCCCCCAGGGAGTTCACTTCAGAATCTATCTCGCCTTGAGGTAAAGAAGATGGACATGTGTACCCCCACACAATGCCTGGTATATAGGGGCCGTTTGAAAAAGAACAGTTGGTGTTGAGTGCCGCCCAAGGCTGAATGGTACAGCATGGTGCAGTGAAGACAGGTGGGCCTTGGGCTCTTTACAATCAGCTAGACCTTGCGCTGAGGTCTAGCTGTGCCCAGCTGAATGGCTGTGGGCAAATTATTGACCACATACCTCTCTTCGCCTCACCCTTAATCCTCACCACCCCCAAACACACACGAGAATTGTCGGTGGGAAGGAAGTTACAAACAGTTGGAAACTACAATAGTAGGAGTGATGTGGCATCATGGTGAAAAACACTGGTTAGGGAGAGTCAGGCATGTGGTTTGAATCCAGTCTCTCCTTGCGCAACCCCAGTCAGGATGGTTAGGCGATCTCCACCACTAACCCCCCCCGGGGTGACCACGACGATAGTAACGGCACCCACCGCATGGTCGTTGGGGGACTGGCCCTGGATTGGGACAAAAGGAGTAAATGCTGAATGGATAGATGAAGGAAGAAACAGAAGGACGATGACCTAAATGGCTCATGGCCATGGGGGTAATGGACTGGGTGTGGCAGAATATCCAGGTTCAAACTACGTGTGGCCTCTAATGCAAGGCTCTTGCCCACCAACTCACCATCCGTTCTTCTGGGCTGTGCGCGTCCAGAGGAGGTGGAGAAGGGAAGTGGCCCTGGTGAGTAATCACAGGACGACAGATAGTGACACAACAAAAATGAGCTTCCTGTGTCCCTGTTCGAGCCAACGCCTGGAAACACATGCCTTCCAAGCCCGACAAGCGCATGGAGCTTGCATTTGAGTCACCATGATAGGAAACTACAGAGGGGATGACATGGTAAGAAAGTATCAATATCTGAAGCCAGTGGGATGGGCATGACAACCCCAGAGAGCCAGCTGGGTTGATTATGGGTGGTCAAAATAAGGATGGAAGCCAAGAGAAAAGTCTAGCTTCGGCCTGATTCTCTGGGGGCTCTGAAGCACGAGCTACTCCACAGACTTGGGGCTTCCTTGAGGCCCTTCTGTCGGTATCTGGCCGCAAAGGGGCTGGCGTGGGGGGGATGGTAGCCTCCCAGAGAAGATGGTTCCAACAGAGGGTAACTGTCACGGAGTGGGGCCGCTGCAAGCATGAGCCGCCAACACTCACAGAAACTGGGTCCCCTGCGGAGGGGCTCAGGGCGGGGCACCAGTAGAATCCACGACAAATGGTGACGTGTGTCCTGAGAGGGGGTGGGGCGCAGTTACAACAGAAGACTTCTAAAATAGGACCTTTCCTCCCACCACAGAGGCCTGGGAATGCTGGATCTTTACAAGAAACCAGTCAAAGAAGGAGTGGATTTCTTTCCTTTTGTTAGGATTCTCCTCAAACGTAACAAAAGCTGCAAAATCAGGAGTCCATGTCTCTGGGCAGTGTGGGAGTCTGGGGCTTGGCTTCTCTCCTCAAGCCCCAAGCACCTGCTGGCATGGTCTCGGCATCCCGGGGCCCCGCAGACAGCAGATTTTGCCCTCCAGGCTCTTTCTTCTCTGGAAGAAAGATGGGCCTCTTCCTTGCTTTCTCTCCCTCCGTGCCCTGCAGGTGCCCCACTCAGTGGTGGCCTGGCAGTCTCCACTGAAGAATGTCACTCTGGCCTGGGGCCCGGCCTCAGACAAAAGCCCTTTTGGAACCAGGCCTGCTTCCTCTGGCTGACAGGCCCCTGCCCACTTTCCCGCTGCCAGCTAGGGGTGGCAGCTAAATTCATCCCCTCGAATTGATGGTTTCCACAGAGCAAGGCCTCTTCCCTGCCTAGGAAGTAAAATGAGTCTGAACCCTTGATAGGCTGCCCTTGGCTCGGGGACAAATTGCTGACTGTCCGCACACAGAGGAGGGAAGCAAGAGGAGATGCCCCACCGCCTGAGACCAAGGCGGCCAGGCCCACAGACACGTGCATGGTGGGTGGAAGGAGGGAGCCCACTGCCCAAAAGTGAGACAAAGCCCTGAACCCAAACAAACCTTCACACCCAAGCCTGACCCTGATCTGGGCCGGGAATCAGCCCCGCCCAGGTCTGGACTCCTGGCTCTGCCATTTCCCAATGCTGCAACCCCTCAGCAAGTCACTCTAGGGACCCCCATTTTCACAAATTCTACATGGGGAGATAAAAGGGTTACTGACTTGATAACAAAAAATCAAATGAGAGAACATCATAGCTTTCTGATTATAAAAAGAAATACGTGGACAAAAACTTAGAAAATAAAAAAGTTATAATACAAAAATTTGAATTATTTGAACTTATGCTAATCATTGTATAATTGTGGTATATTTCTGTCCGGTCTTCTTTGCATTCATGCACATTAGTGTGACAAACTCAAAGCCATTCCATGTGCTTTGTTTGGTCCTAACAGAATTCACATCCAATATCCACATAAACACATACATGTATACATAAGGAGAATACGTACCTTGTAATGACTTGTTTTAAAGATTAAAAGAGAAGGTATAAGGTCCTAGTACATTGCCTAGTACTTTCTGGGCAAGCTGACCTTCTCTTGCTAACCTCTCACATTACAGATCCAAAGCCTCTCTTTAGGGGTCCAGCATTTAACCTATTTGGGATCTTCCAGATACACTCACAATACCCCCCGCCCCCGCTTACCAAGATCACGTACACTGCTCATTCTTACCCTTCCTCTCAAGCCAAGTCACAATCTCTTTGTGATTCTACTCTTTCTGAAGCCTTTTCCTGGGCTGTCTCTGGGAGGCCACCAGCTGTGGTCTCATCTGGACCAAGGACACCAGGTCCCACCCAAAGACCCCTCAGATGCGGCAGCTGAAAGTTCTGGCATGGAGGAGGAGCTGTTTGTTGATTGCAGACTCATCTAGAATGGGACACCTGCCATTATGGGATCTGCAGCTACATTGTCTTCCAGACTGCTGTGGCCTTTCATGGCCCCCAGTGAGGCTTGCTTGCTCACCTAGGAAATGAGAAATGTTACAGGTGGATATGGCCTTAAAGACCAACCCTGTCATCTTATAGATGACAAGATGGACCCTCGGAGGGGCAAGAAGGATGCAGGGCTGGAATGCTACCCAGGCACAGAGGCAGAGCAGACAGCCTCCCCTTCCTGCCAGCACCACTTCTCTGCTTCTCACTCTGCTGTCACCTTTTCCTTCTATTCTGGATCAAATAGTGCCCCCTCCCCCCATGAATTCACATCCACCTGGAACCTCAGAATGTGACCTTATTTGGAAATAGGATCTTTGCAGATGTGCTTGAGTTAAGAAGAGGTCGCACTGGATTAGAGTCAACCCTGATTCAGAGACTGGTGTCCATATAAGAGGGAAATTTGGATACAAACACACAGAAGGAAGACAGCCATGTGAAGACAGAAGCAGAGATTAGATCGAGGCTGCCAAAGCCCAGGGACACCAAAAAGGGACAGCAAGCGTCAGAAGCTGCAGGAGGCAAGGGAGGGTTCCTCCCCAGAGCCTTCCTAGAGAGCATGGTCCTGCCCACACCTCGCCTTTGGATGTTCAGCCCCAGAACTATGAGAGATATAACTTTCTCTTGTTTTAAGCCACCCAGTTTGTGATGTTTTGTTACAACAAAGGAAACTGATACACCCTCTTGGGCTGTTGTTCTCCTTCATCCCTTGGTGAAAGAAGAGCCCAACTCTAAAGAGACAACACTTATTTATTCAAATACAATATGATCTGGGGCCCACCGCTCCAGTCAGATTTCCATTCTAGAAGATGACTTCCATTAAGGGTGATGAAATTGAGGTGAAACTAGGGATCCTCACAAGTGGGGTTCTAAATCCAGCTCTGCAACTACCCCACACAGAGTGTATGATCCCTTCCATTTGCTAGATGCCCAAACCAGGGTTCCAAGAGGCATAGGTGAGTGGAGCAGGGTTGCATGGTGGCAGAGGAGGTGGGCTCTGGCCTCATGGCCTCTGCCCAGATTCTCAATTCCTCCACTTGACAATTAGCCATACACCCTTGGGCAAGTCCCTTCACCTCTTAGAGCCTTGATTGTCTCATTTATAAAATGGGGATGATAAACAACAACAACAATCTCTCAGAACTGGCAATTTCATGAGCACATTCATGGAAAACACTTTGAACAGGCTCTGGCACCTAGTAAATCGCCTATTATCTTAGTTTGCCACCAGTGCCCAGGATCATTTGGCTGTAAGTGACAAAGGCAGCATTTGAACACAGGCATGTCGGCTCCGATGAATGTTTTGGTTCTCTAAGTTCTAGACTAGAGAAAGTCCGTAAAGTTCTAAACGCCAGCCTCCCCCACAGACAGCCTCCCAGCAAATGAGCCCATGAGTGTTGTGCAAATGATTCCACGGCTTGACGGGGATACTCTATCCAATCAAACACGCCACACTGGTTGGCAACAAACCCTCACCTGGGCCTTCCTTTGGGAAATAGAACTGGTGGATTCTTGTGGCCAGGAAAGAATGTTCAAAGTCAACCTGTAACCCAGATAAGGAAGCCAGCTCCTCAACCGGGTCTTAGATGTTGAGGGGTGTGTGTATGTGTGCATGCATGTGTGAGAGAACTCAGAATCACCATCTTCCTGGGCAGTCAGCAGCAAGCTCAGGTTCACGGCCATCTTTGCAACCTTGAAGGACACAAACAACTTCCCTAAGAGGTGGTATGGACATGTGGTTGTGAGCTCAGGCTTTGAAGTGCAATGGCTTGAATTTAAATCCCAACTCCACCACTTCTTGTATTGAGAATATGGTTGAGATGAAATTCCCTGAGCCGCCACTTCCCATCTCTGTCAAATGGAAATGATCATCAACCTGATGGCATAAGGTGTTGGCGAAGAGCAAGCGAGGTAATGTCTGTAAGCATTGAGCCCAGAGAAAGCCCCTGGCTTCCAGAAATTGACGCTGTTCTGATAATGGCAATGATGAGCATGAAGGTGGTGCCCACTCAGAGAGTGCAATGGGGGAGACTGCTGCCTTCCTCAAGCCACCAATGCCTGGGCAGACCCTGGTCTGTGCAGCCTCTTCACAGCTAGCCCTGGAAGGGGAAGTGAGATTAACACACTTCAGCCCTTAAAATCCATTTGTAAATTCCTGGTTCTAAAGGGTAATGGTAAACCCCTTCAATTTTGTTTCCCTGGGAAATGCTATTAAGATTCTGTCTGGTGGAACTTTCCCAACTGATGCATAAAGACCTCCTTCGAGAAGGTTGATCCTGAAACCAGCATCTCTGGTAAACACGGCCCTGGTGTGTGAGATGCTAACAATTACTGCGGCTCTTTGTTCTGTGTCTTTTGGCTGACTTTCAGTTCATGAGGAAGTGTCTGTATTGGAGCCAATTTGAATTGATTTTGCAAGTAAAATTTCAGGGGACAATGTGCCAGGTGCCTCGGAGAGCTGGAGTCTGGCGGATTCTCTGTCATCTGCTCACAATAACCCCGACCCAGGTTTGTATGGTGAGCTGGAGTTTCCAAAGCACTATGGTGTCACATTTGCTATTTTATTCCATCTTCACAATAACCCTGGGAGGCTGACATTGTTCACTCTGTTTTTTAATTTTTCCACTTAGCAGATGAAACAGTAAGAGCTTACGTGATGTGCCCAGGCATATATGCAGCACCTGGCTGGTCTGGAAGTTGGACCCAGGATTTTCTTTAAGAGCATCTCAACAATTTAGTGAGTATCTATTATGTATCAGGGATACTGTACTAAAAATTGGGAATGTGCAGATGAATAAGGCATAGCGAGCTGTCTGAGTAGGAGGGGAGACAGGTTTAGAAACCACAGTGTGACAGACATTATTATGTGCACACATATAAGAAGTTAGTCACTTGCTGCTTACTCCAAGGCTTTCTTCAACAGATTTCAACAGGCTTCCATTCCCACCCCAACCCCAACCAAATAACCTGCCCTTAACCAAGGTGCAGATGACCTCAGCTTGCCAAATACAAGGGTGAACTCTTCCTTCTCATTGAACTCAAATTCTCAGAAGCAAGCGACACAATCAACTATTCTTTCTCTACACTCTGAGTTTTTCCATCACAGAGAACCAAGCCCCTTCTCAGTCTCCCTTGCTAAGACTTGGTTTTTCCTTTGATTGTTTGTGAACATTCAAGAACCCTGGGCTGAGTGTCAGGCTCCCTATGTGGGCTCTTCTGCACTCCCTCCCTCAGTTCCCTTCTGGTCCCATGGCTATAGATACTATCCGCATTGCTGATAACCAACTACTTCTCTTCAGCTCCAATCCCTCCCCCTGAGTTCAGGCCCACAGAGCCATTCAGCTTGCAGGTGTATCTCAACATGGATGTGTAATCATCATCTTGAAGTTCGTTGTAAAATTAGCATATGCAAAACAAAACTTTTTATTTTCTCCCCTAAACTTGTTCCTCCATTCTTGCCCATCAAATTTAGTGACACCATCATTCACCCAGTAACTCAAGCCAGATTAGTCATGCTTGATTTCTCTCTTTTCCCATAAATCACACGCAATCTGTCAACAAGTCTTGGTAGTACAGTTGCCAAATTAGGTCTTGAGTCACTCACTTTTCTCCATCCCCATGGCTACCATCCTGATCCCAGCCATTGTTGTCTTTCTGAGACCAGTGAAATAGCCTCCTAGCTCATGCTTCTACTCTTCTACTCTTCTACTCTTATACCCTAACAACCCATAGAGCACCCAGATGGATCTTTTAAAAGATGTAAATTAGGTATTGCCACTTTTCTGCTTAAAACTCTCCACTGCCTTACCATTGCTTTTGCAACCAAATCCAAACTCCTTAGCATAGCCTACCAGGCTTTTCATCATCTCACTCACACTTTCCACTCTGACCTCATCATCTATAACCCTCACCCTGGCCCTGTCACTGCCCTCCAGCCAAACTGTCCCAGGGCCTTTGCACTTGCTCCATGGTCTGCTTAAAATAATCTCTCCCACATCTTTGCAGGCCTGGATGCTTATCATCTTTTCAGGTCTTAATTCCCTCTCCTCAGCACAGACTTCCCCCAGTCATTTATTTTATGTTCTTTGAAGGATTCACTACCATCTGTAATCATGTTATTTGTTTCTCTCATCCCCACTAGACCGTGATCCCTATGAATGTCTAGTCCAAACCCCTGCTTAAGTAAGGCCCCATAGCCAGGATCTGGCACCCATGGTTCCTGCGTTTATGGAGAAGGTAAACAACACAACATTATATGTACTTAGAAACTTGTTCATTGCTGTGAAGAAAAACAACTGGGTTCTAACAGGAAGATAAGATGATGCTTGTATTATAATGGGTGATCAGGAGGGCCTTCCTGGGGGTGGGGGTGGGGTGAAGAAATGAAGCCTGAAGAATGCAAATGAATATCCATGGAAAGAGTTCGGGGGGTGGGGAGCATTGCAGGCAGAGAAATCAGACACATTAAGAACATATATAGACAAAAGACGAGGAAGAGAGAGATTAGAGATTTCTGTCCATCTCTCTCCTCCCTCTGTCTCTTTTAAAATAGGTTCATAGAATTTTATAACTTTATTTTAACTTAATACATCAAAAGCATCTTTTCAAGTCATTC